>SNQJ01S0006822.1:18002-28169 GCA_010110895.2 Picea sitchensis | reverse complement strand
GAGGCGCACTTGTTGATGGAAGGATTTTCTTGGCATGTTTGGCATTTCTCTTGAAGGAAGGTTTACAACTAGGGTTTGCATATGCTTTTCATCATGATATGTAAGTGTTTTTCTTGCAAAACTTCTTGATTGAATGGTTGTAAGTTTATATTCTTGCATTTACTTAATAATTTGCTGATTTTAAAACCCTAGGTGACAAGCACACAAGTAGGTCCTTGTTTCATGTCCCCTTAGAGAGAAATATTCAGCCATTGAAGAAGGAAAGAAGAGCCTAGCCTTTGCTACACTCTTTTTACTTCTTCCCCTTGTGCTAGCTGTGTTTTTAAAGGTTAAAAAGGAGGTGACGTCCCAGGCCTAGGTTATCTACACCTAGGGCCGTCCATCTTCTAGGGTTTGGTGATAAATCCTTGCCATTGCAACACTTTCCCTCACCTCATCCTCTTGTTTTGACTTATCTTTTATGCTAGCCGTTTTGCCAAGTTTGACCTAAGGAAGGAGGAAAGAGCATGAGGCCTTGCTTAAGCAACACCGGAGTGAGCCTCTTTCCCCTAGGGTTTTGATTCTAAGCCCTGCCATTGCAACACTCTAGAACCCTTCCCTCTTGTCCTTAGCCTTTATTCCTTCAACTTTGTTCCCTTTCCTTAATTGACTCCATCTACCCTTAGGCACTGATCTTAGACACACAACGTTGAAGTGATGGTGCTCAAACAACCTCTCAAAACTTTTAAAATTGAAACCCTAACTAACTAGCTAACCCTAACTAGGCTGACGTCACACTTGGTTATTCCGTCTTGACGCAACAAATTTTGATGATAAGCAATTAGATGATGGTTGAAAGCATTTATTGAGTAAAAGGTTGATTAAATACATTGTTTGCTACATCATCTCAATAGTTATTGATAAATTGATATTTTCCATTGCTATATTGATAAAACGTTGATCTCATTAATAGCTGTTGTTTTACATTGCTTACATATTGATGTCAGATAGTTACATGAAGTAGTAACCCATTGAGTTATAGCCTGCATATGTATTGTATTGCTGTTGCCTTGTTCCGGGCAGGTGTTTTCATTTGGGCATACACTTCTTTATTGGCTGATTAGCCGGACTATCTGACCTTGGTGGTAACCTATGAGGAGGAAACTCTACTTTAAGCTTTATACCTTTGCCTCTTCAAAATCCCAGGTTACTGGGGACGTCTCCCCTGGGCTAACCTCCCTGAATAGAAAGAATCTCCCCATTGTGGTGACATTGGGTGGGGAAGGTTCATGTTACGCCAGTTTGGCCTATACCTTCTAGCCATTTTACCTAGCTACAAACTGTGCGATAACAAAGAGCACTTCGAATAAGAGGTCAAATGATAATGATGAAGTGAGGGGGTATACCTCCTTTTATTCTTCCTCCGAACCCTCTAGATCTTTCCCTTTTTGACCAAATCAAACCCTTACCTTATTTTCCCTCCAATATTCACTTAAACATTAAAAATCACTTTTTAATGTTTAAGTAATTAATTATTTTATTTTATTTAATGTCACTTTAGAATTTTGCCATCTTTTAACCCAGTGACACTAAATAAATCCCCGTGACTCCCTTTTTCTATTGACTATAGCCTACGGGAGTCGTATAGGCTACTAAGTCATCCTTCGTCATGATCAATTGGAAGGGGACATTACAGGGTCCAACTGCTCTTGACTGCACAACCTCTCGCATCTCTTAATAGAAAATTGTTGTTAACTTAAATAGTAAACTTAACTCATTGAGAAGACTCTCCCTAAAAGAAGCAAGGGAAAACACATTACCACTAAAAACTGCTTTGCAACAAAGCTTCCACTCACTCTCGGTGGAGGTGAGGTGCATAATGATCATTTTGCTGATGATTCCCTCCTCTTGACTGAGCTTTCTCAAAAATCAATTGATGGAGCCCTTCAATGTTGGATGTTTTATGCACTGTGTCCAGAGTAGTGGTTAGCGATCCCATGTCTAATTTTTGTTTGATTTGTGTGGACAACAAATCACCAAGTTTGAGTTGTTCATGGCATCGTATGAGAGGTGGGGATATAGTTTGTTTTGGGGGTGCACTTTGGGGTTAATGTTTCCCTATTTGCTATGTGGGATTGGTGCTAGCAAAGACTTCAACGTAAAGTTTATAGTTGGAAGTTCCAAGATTTACCCTTTGTTGGTAAGTTGATAGTTCTCAACAAAATTTTATAGGCTAGTCATGTTTATTATGTCCGTTGCTAGTTTCCTTCTGCCGCCAATTTAATTTTCTTGAGAAGTTATTAATAAGCTTCTGTGCACTAAATATGGTGGAGATCATTCATTGCCCATGGTTCCTTGGTGTATATGCACTATACCTAGGTTAGAGGGTGGTTTGGGCTTTGTTATCCCCGATTTCTAGGGATAACTAGGAGATCATGTCTCGAGGCCCACAGGTCCTAGACATGGAGTACCGAGAGCAGGATTGACTTGAGCATGGCCCTGGAGGGCCCATCCTTCTCTTCTTTCATCAGATTTGTCTTGTCAGCAGCAGCAACATCCATCACCATCGGCTTGGTCTTGTATCGGAGAAAGCTCTTGTTCCATGAGGTAATTGGTCCAGGTATCATGGTATGTGTCACTTTTGATCATTATAACCTTTAGATATATGCTTCTTACTCCTTTTATTTCTAACAACTGCTTGGCTCTTACATTGACCCACTTGACCATTGTTGAGGGGATTTGCAGGGTGTCCTAGCAAGTCGGTACCCATAGGTTTTGGTTTGCCACCTGGGGGGTTTCTGAAGAACCATCGTCCACTCCCATCATATCATCACTTTTTCATCTTATCTCCTGCTCATATGTCCCATTCCCCTAGTCCGGGCATTAGGATGATCTGTTTGTGGGGTTGCACCTTATCTCATGGGAAGAAGGGGCTAAAGGCCCAGAAGGTAAAAGCAGCTGGTAAAAGATAAAAGCCATAAAAATAAAACCTAGAGATGCCTCGCCCAGGGATCCCCGAGAAGGCAATAAAAAGCCTCTCAGCAAGAAATAAGAGGGACCCTAAGAAAAATAACTAAACAAGACCTAGCTAAGAGGATAGGGGGTCTCATCATGAGCCAGCCTATTATGTTCATGGGTACCTAACAGCGTGACATTGCCACTATCTGGTTACCACGCCAGGGCAATGACCTTTGGTTGCATGGCCAAGGGAAAGGGGTCTCATCACGAGCCAGCCTTATCATCTTTGTGAAAGTGCTTGTGGGTAACACTGTCAGCTTTGGTCACCACGCCAAGGCAGTGCCCTCTAGTTAGTCCTTGAAATAAAAAAGAAAAAAACAAATAAAGAAAAGAAAGAATAAAGGCAATAAAGGGCTTGAAAAAATTTGCATCCATGACGGGTACAGCTTGCCTTCTACAAAGGCACCCACAGCTAATATCATGCATCCCTGTCCTTCACTCTATCCGTATGTCTGGACATCCCTTATCCACATCACCTCGTTCTACATGGTTTGGATGATACCCCTTGGAGACTTTCCTTTTCTTATGGATACTAGCCCAATAGGGTGTCTTGTCCTTTTCTTCAGCTTTGTATTTTAGGTTTTTGTAATATCTTTGAGCTACTGGATGATATATCAGGGTTTTTATGCATATGTCTGATAATATTAATGATGAGATGTGATTAACATTGCTATGATCCCTGTGACTAATGAGCCCATGGAGGGCGAAGTTTTTGATGTGCAGGACCATGCCTGACGGACAGGTACCACGTGGACCGGTACACATGGGGAGATGATTAGTTTGGACCTCCATGGGGCTGAAGAGCCCATTAGATGGTTGCTGAGACCCCATCAGGGGCAGAGACAGGACAATGCTTGATTGAGCTTTTGCACCTGAGAAGAAGAAGGACGTTCCATCAGGGACACTTTGGCTGAGCTGGACCTAGGGGGATTGACCCACTTGCAGTGGAACGTTGGCCCCAGATGACCCAGGACGTCACCAGGAGGCTTGTGACGTCATCATGAGTGTATGGCAGATGGACAGGGTTGTTGGCACGTGTGGCAGCTTGGGAGAGCCCAATAAGGGCCAACGTCTGGCTTCTGGATGCTGCACTGGCCCCAAAAGGGCCTAACGTCTCCCTCAGGAGGGCTTGACGTCTCATCTTTTGCTCATTTAGGGTTTTAAAAGAACATTTAATGTAAAAAGAGTATGATTTTTGTTTAAAGCCTTATCGGCTAATTTTATGACCTAAAATTTAATTAGAGGTCATGATACAGTATATATTGAGGAAAGAACTCGAAAGAACCTGCTGCTGATCAGGCAAAGAACTCGAAAGAACATGCTGCTGATCAGGCAAAGAACTCGAAAGAACCTGCTGCTGATCAGGCAAAGCCCCCGCCTTTGGAGATACTTCTGCCCAAGACGTCCAAGCCTGGTAAGGTTGACCTAAATTTTGACTTCGAAGGGACGTTATCAAAGATGCATGTGAATGTTCTCCTGAAAGAAGCAATCAAGATCCCATCCATCAAGGAACGCTTTGATACTTTCTTTTCGGGATCAGATGAACCTATGGACCCCCCTATTATGTTGCAAGCTGACCGTTTCAGGGTCCAATATGGTGAAAACCCTCCTTTCTTCATGACTTTAACAATGAACAACAAAAATCTCAACAATTGCATGCTAGATACAGGTGCTGGTGCTAACATGATGTCTCTTAAAGTCATGCAACAAGTGGGTTTGAAGGTCACTAGGCCTTACAGGGATGTGTGTGGTTTCGAATCTAAAGCAATACCCACACATGGGGTGGTTGAAAATGTTGAAGTACGCCTGAAGGAGCATCCAGAAAAGACAGTCCACATTGACATTGTGGTGGTTGATGTCCGAGACGTGTGGGGAATGTTATTGTCTAGGAAGTTCGGCGCAATGATAGGCGGTTCCCTTGAGATGGACCTCTCCTTTTTACGACTACCTTTGAAAGATGGAACGGTGGGACGTCTACTTAATGTGCCAATAACTGGGGATCATGTGCAAGACACTATCCAGCCCACCAATAATGGCAAAACGCAGAACGATATGATACAAATTCTTCAGAAATATTCTCCAGAAGACATGCCCTTTGCGACAGAAGAAGACTTTGATCATATCGAATGGCCCAAGAAAGAAGAATATCAGCAACTCCTAGATGAATTCAAGAACAAAGAGGTTGGGACGGTGAAGATATTAAAGAAAAGTGAAGACGTACAAATCCGCCCATCTCAACAAGAAGTTTTTACGGCAAAAGCCCACCCACCTCCCTCAATGCAATACACCAGGGTTGTTCAGGGAACGACCAAATACAAAGTCATAAAGTATAAGGAGGGAGATATGGTATGGATGTGGAATACCCAGAAAGGAGAGCCAACTAATGTAAAAGGAAGCACGCAGTCATGGCTCAGACCCTTCAAAGTTGGAATGGAATCAATTGATAATTCATACTACTTGTCCACTTTGGAAGGAAGAAGGCGCCCATTACCTATCAGCGGGCACCTCCTTAAACCCCACCAAGGTGGGGGGACCTGACTTCACAGGTAAGTGAAGGCAAGTAGGCATTCTTCGTGTATTATACCATTTGCATTTCATGTTAGTTTGCTTTCACACTTGCATATTGATTGTTTTATTTCAGTTATATATATGTCTATATATGCGGGGTGGCAATACCACCCCACCTTTGTTACTGATGCCCCTATCGAGTTGAGCAGGTCTGCAGGTTGTGCCAGAGATGCTGAGGTTCTCATGCGCTCTACGGTGAGCACATGTCCCCGAGTTGGAGCCAGATGTTATCCCCGATTTCTAGGGATAACTAGGAGATCATGTCTCGAGGCCCATAGGTCCTAGACATGGAGTACCGAGAGCAGGATTGACCTGAGCATGGCCCTGGAGGGCCCATCCTTCTCTTCTTTCATCAGATTTGTCTTGTTAGCAGCACAAACATCCATCACCATCGACTTGGTCTTGTATCGGAGAAGGCTGTTGCTCCATGAGGTAATTGGTCCAGGTATCATGGTATGTGTCACTTTTGATCATTATAACCTTTAGATATATGCTTCTTACTCCTTTTATTTCTAACAACTGCTTGGATCTTACATTGACCCACTTGACCATTGTTGAGGGGATTTGCAGGGCGTCCTAGCAAGCCGGTACCCATAGGTTTTGGTTTGCCACCTGGGGGTTTCTGAAGAACCATCGTCCGCTCCCATCATATCATCACTTTTTCATCTTATCTCCCGCTCATCTGTCCCATTCCCCTAGTCCGGGCATTAGGATGATCTGTTTGTGGGGTTGCACCTTATCTCGTGGGAAGAAGAGGCTAAAGGCCCAGAAGGTAAAAGCAGCTGGTAAAAGATAAAAGCCATAAAAATAAAACCTAGAGATGCCTCGCCCAGGGATCCCCGAGAAAGCAATAAAAAGCCTCTCAGCAAGAAATAAGAGGGACCCTCAGAAAAATAACTAAACAAGACCTAGCTAAGAGGATAGGGGGTCTCATCACGAGCCAGCCTATTATGTTCATGGGTACCTAACAGCATGACATTGCCACTATCTGGTTACCACGCCAGGGCAATGACCTTTGGTTGCATGGCCAAGGGAAAGGGGGTCTCATCACGAGCCAGCCTTATCATCTCTGTGAAAGTGCTTGTGGGTAACACTGTCAACTCTGGTCACCACGCCAAGGCAGTGTCCTCTAGTTAGTCCTTGAAATAAAAAAGAAAAAAGCAAATAAAGAAAAGAAAGAATAAAGACAATAAAGGGCTTGGAAAAATTTGCATCCATGACGGGTACAGCTTGCCTTCTACGAAGGCACCCACAGCTAATATCATGCATCCCTGTCTTTCACTCTACCTGTATGTCTGGACATCCCTTATCCACATCACCTCGTTCTACATGGTTTGGATGATACCCCTTAGAGACTTTCCTTTCCTTATGGATACTAGCCCAATAGGGTGTCTTGTCCTTTTCTTCAGCTTTGTATTTTAGGTCTTTGTAATATCTTTGAGCTACTGGATGATATATCAGGGTTTTTATGCATATGTCTGATAATATTAATGATGAGATGTGATTAACATTTCTATGATCCCTGTGACTAATGAGCCCATGAAGGGCGAAGTTTTTGATGTGCAGGACCATGCCCGACGGATAGGTACACATGGGGAGATGATTAGTTCGGACCTCCATGGGGCTGAAGAGCCCATCAGATGGTTGCTGAGACCCCATCAGGGGTAGAGATAGGACAATGCTTGATTAAGCTTTTGCACCTGAGATGAAGAAGGACGTTCCATCAGGGACACTTTGGCTGATCCGGACCTAGGGGGATTGACCCACTTGCAGTGGAACGTTGACCCCAGATGACCCAGGACGTCACCAGGAGGTTTGTGACGTCATCATGAGCATACGGCAGATGGACAGGGTTGTTGGCACGTGTGGCAGCTTGGGAGAGCCCAATAAGGGCTAACATCTGGCTTCTGGATGCTGCACTGGCCCCAAAAGGGCCTAACGTCTCCCTCAGGAGGGCTTGATGTCTCATCTTTTGCTCATTTAGGGTTTTAAAAGAACATTTGATGTAAAAACAATATGATTTTTGTTTAAAGCCTTATCGACTAATTTTATGACCTAAAATTTAATTAGAGGTCATGATACAGTATATATTGAGGAGTTTTATCCTCATTTTGAAAGAACACACAACTCACTCTCTTGTGAGGTCTGATTTTTGCGCCCTTGTTGGGGTATTTCATCTTTTAAAGTGAGGCACACATGTTGAAGGAAGGATTTTCTTGGCATTTTTGGCAGTTCTCTTGAAGGAAGGTTTACAACTAGGGTTTGCAATGCTATTTCTTCATGATATGTAAGTGTTTTTTTCTGCAAAACTTCTTAATTGAATGGTTGTAGGCTTGTACTCTTGCATTTATTTATAAACTTTGCTGATTTAAAACCCTAGGTGACAAGCACACAAGTAGGTCCTTGTTTCATGTCCCCTAAAAGAGAAATATTCAGCCATTGAAGAAGGAAACAAGAGCCTAGCCTTTGTTACACTCTTTTCACTTCTTCCCTTGAGCTAGCTGTACTTTTAAAAGTTAAGAAGGAGGAGACGTCCCAGGCCTAGGTTATCTACACCTAGGGCCGCCCTGCTTCTAGGGTTTGGTGATAGGGCCTTGCCATTGCAACACTCTCCCTCACCCTACTCTCTTGTTTTGACTTATCCTTTATGCTAGCCGTTTTGCCAAGTTTGACCTAAGGAAGGAGGAAAGAGCACGAGGCCTTGCTTAAGCAACACCGGAGTGAGCCTCTTTTCCCTAGGGTTTTGATTCTAAGGCCTTGCCATTGCAACACCTTAGAACCCTTCCCTCTCGTCCTTAGCCTTTTATCCCTTCAACTTTGCGTCCTCTCTTTAATTGACTCCATTTACCCCTAGGCATTGATCTTATATCCACAATGTTGAAGTGATAGTGCTCAAACAACTTCTTAAAACTCTTAAATTTGAAACCCTAACTAACTAGCTAACCCTAACTAGGCTAACGTCATACTTGGATATTCCATCTTGACGCAGCATATGTCTTTGATAAGCAATTAGATGATGGTTTAAGAGCATTTATTGAGTAAAGGGATTGATTAAATACATTGTTGGCTACATCATCTCAATATTTATTGATAAATTGATACTTTTCCACTGCTATATTGATAAACATTGATTTCATTGATATCTATTGTTTTAATTGCTTATACATATTGATATCAGATAGTTATGTGAATTACTAACCCATTGAATTATAGCCTGCATATATTGTTTTGCTATTGTCTTGTTCCGGGCAGGTGTTCTCATTTGGGGCTACTCTTCATTATTGGCTGATTAGCCGGACTATCTGATATTGGTGGTGACCTGTGAGGAGGAACTTTTACTTTGACCTTTATACTTTGGCCTCTTCAAAACCCCAGGTTATCGGGGACGTCTCCCCTGGGCTAACCTCCCTGAATAGAAAGAACCTCCCCATTGTGGTGACATTGGGTGGGGTAGGTTTCTGTTACGCCAGTTTGGCCTTTACCTTCTAGCCATTTGACCTAGCTACAAACTATGCGATAACATGCTTGATTGATATCCACTTGCAAGGAGCCATTTTGTTTGCTAATTTGCTAAACAGGTTGTGTGTTTCCTTTTTTGGAGAGGAACCATGGAAAGTTTTACTAGGTTTAGACTTGCTCATAGGCATTGAAATCAAAGTCAAAGATGGTTTCTTAATCAATCATGTCATTTTTGTTCTTAATCATTTCAACTTTGGAGGCTCTCACATGTTATAAGAATTTGGGAAACATGGAAAAAAGTGGTTCCTGCGTTTACTTGTTATTGTGATGGTTTTAGAAGAGGGTTTGATTTTTCTTGCCATTCGATTTGGTCTTGGAAATACCAAGCCTTCCCCATAGCTCATTGGGAAAGGTATCTTCCCAGGAGGCTAGGTCGAAAAACGTTGTTTTGGTGGTGTGATCTCAAGGATAAGGACACTCGAACATGGGAGACATGGGTTCATCTTGCATGTTAGTTTTGTTTGATGCGCTTAGGTTGTTTGCTATTTAGGAGCTTCAATGGTTGATTTCGGCTAAGGAATATTATAAGCTTAATATGCATACTCAAAGGGGCTATTTGGTGAGCTTGGTTGTGGTGCTATGGTGAACACATTTGGGTGTGTTATCGCACAGTTTGTAGTTTAGGTCAATGGCTGAGGGATTGAGATCAAACTGGCGTAACAGGAACCTTCCCCACCCAATGTCACCTCAATGGGGAGGTTCTTTCTGTTTAGGGAGGTTAGCCCAGGGGAGACGTCCCCGACAACCTGGGGCTTTGAAGAGGATAAGATATGAAGCAAGGTTAAAGTTTCCTCCTCACAGGTTACCACCTAAGTCAGATAACCCGGCGAAACAACCGATAATGAAGTGTATGCCCAATTGAAAACACCTGCCCGGAACAAGACAACAACAATACAATATATATGTGCAGGCTATAACTCAAAGGGTTAGTACTTCAATGACTATCTGATATTATTCAATAAGCAATGTAATGCAATAGATATAAAATGAAGTTAACGTTTTGTTAATTAACTATGAATAAGCATCAATTCATCAATATCTATCAAGATGATCAAGCCTACAATGTATCCAATCAACAATTTG
>SNQJ01S0006822.1:0-13299 GCA_010110895.2 Picea sitchensis | reverse complement strand
GACTTGGCTCACGTCTGCAAGTGTGCATAAGGGCGACAACAGGGACATGTGATCGTTTTATGAGGTCCGCACCCTCTAAAAAGTGGTTTTCTCATTCATTTCTCATTCCTTCTTGAACAGGTTGGGGTCGTGGGCAATTTTAGTGAGATGATAAGAGGGTTTTGTGCAGGTTTGAAGTGATTCGAAGTGCTGGTAAGTGGATTTGACTACCAGACTGCAAGTTTTTTCCTACAACAGTGATTTTTCTTCCTCCGACAGAAATAATGGCTCAATCATCAAAAGAAGTAGGAAAAGGGCAAAGGAAAGGGAAGAATCCCAATGTTGGTGTTGCCCCCCCTCCTACAACTTCAATGCCCTCTTTTAGTGTCCCATTTGCTGCAAGTGGAGCTGCAAGTGAAGCTTCTAATGCTGAAAAAATCACTACTACAACAAAACAACAGGGTCAAGACGACAAATATCCATTGTGGAAGTATGTTACAAGGAAACAAGGAGATGGGTACAAGTTAAAGGTGTTGATATTATGGTCAGGAGGTATTAACCTCCACGTGTAACCTTGACAAGACTATAATATTCCGGGAAGCAAGAGAAACCCTAAAACGTTGGATAATAACCCTAGGAGACAAGTCCGCTCAAGAGAATATTTATTATTAAGTTATTAGCCTCCAGGAAGAGAAGTCGGCCCTGTTATCCCCTAGCCTAGGGATAACTAAGGAGATTATGTCTCGAGGCCCATAGGTCTTAGACATGGAGTACCGAGAGCTAGATTGACTTGAGCCTGGCCCTGAAGGGCCCATCCTTCTTCTTCTTCAACGCCTCCACCTTGTCAGCAACAACAACATCCATCCCATTGGCCTGGTCCTTCAGTAGTAGTGGGTCTTGCTCCATGAGGTAATGAGTCCGGGTATCATGGTATGTGTCACTCTGATTTTCAAAACATTTGATTATGTGCATTTAATTCTTTTAACTTCTAACGTGTGCTTGGACCTTATGCCTTTCCACTTGTCCACACTTGGGGGGAATAACAAAATGCCCTAGTAAGCTGGTTCCCATAGGGTTTGAGTTGCCACTGGGGGGGTTCATGAAAGGTCATCGTCCGTTCCCACCATACTTAACACTTTTCATCTTTTTTCCCTCTCATCTTTCCCATACATTGGTCCGGGTATTGGGTTTGCCAAGCTAGCAAAGGATTGTACCTTACCTTGTGGGAAGAAGGAGCTAAAGGCCCAGAGGGTAAAAGTAGCTGGCAAAAGATAAAAGCCAAAAGAATGAAACCTTCAGATGCTTCGCCCAGGGATCCCCAAGAAGGCAATAAAGGCTTCTTAGCAAGAAACAGAGGGACCCGTAAAAAATAATAAAATCAAGACCTAGTTGGAGGATAGGGGGTCTCATCACGAGCTAGCCTATTAGGTCCATGGGCATGTAGCGGTACGACACTACCATTCAATTGGTCACCACGCCAGGGTAGTGGCTCTTGGTGGCATAGACAAGAGAAAGGGGGTCTCATCACGAGCCAACCTTCTCATTTCCGTGAAGTGCTTGTGGGTAACATTGTCACCACTGGTCACCACGCCAGGACAATGTCCCCTAACTAGTCTCTTGAAAGAAAAAACAATAAGATAAAAAGATAAAAGGCATGAATGGGCTTGGAAACATTTGCATCCATGACAAGGTGCAACTCATCCTCTTCAGAGGCACCCACAGGTAAGCCATACATTTCCCTGTCATCACTGCACCCATTGCTCAAACATCCCTTACCACCTCACCCACTTACATGGCTTGGATTTGTCTTCACCCGAAAACATCCCACATCCAATGAGCATTAGCCCAATAGGACATCCTAGCATCCCCTCCAAACCTGGCTTGTAGAATAGCATAATGTCTTTGAGCACTTGTCGGGGAAAAGGGGTTTCATGCACATGTTAAATAACTTGATTATTAGACGTGATTGACATTGCTATGATCCCTGTGACTTGTGAGCCCATGGAGGGCGTACTTGTTGATGTTGCAGGGCCACACCCGATGGACAGGTACACATGGGGAGATGATTAGTTTGGACCTCTATAGGGCTAAAATCCCACCAGATTGATGCTGAGACCCTAGCCAGGGGCAGAGACAAATCAGAGGTTTGCACTGGAGAGAGAGGAGGACGTTCCACCAGGGACAACCTGGCAGGCCTGGACCTAGGGGGGTCTTGCCCTTCTCACCATGATGTAGGCCTTGGAAGGCCCATGACGTCACCCATGTAACCCATGACGTCACCCAACGTTTTGGACACTTTGGAGGCAGTTGTGTGCCAAGTGGCACGTGTGGCAGGATCTAGAGGCCCAAGGAGGCCTAACGTTTTGCTTCTGGAGGCCAACGTTGCCCTAAGAAGGCCTAATGTCACCCTAAAAGGGCATGATGTCACCTTTTCAGCTTGATTTAGGGTTTTATTATGTCATTTAATGTAAAAACTTGATATTACATGTAACTGGCCATGTCGACCTTTTTGACCTAATTCTGGTCATTGATATTGTATAAATAAGGGTTTTTGCCCTTGTATTTTTCATCATCTTTCACTCACACTTAGTGAGGTCTGAAATTTGCGCCCTATTTAGGGTTTATTGGCTGAAATTTTTGGCGCACTTGTTGAAGGAGGCTAATTTTGGAGTATTTTGGCAATTTTCTTGGTGGAAGTGTTCAACTAGGGTTTTGCTTGATGATTCTTGATGAATGTAAGTGAGATTTCTGCAATTCTTCTTAATTGAATGGTTATGCTTATGTTTATCTTGCATTTACATTAAGATTATGAAATTGCTTGCTTAAAACCCTAGGAAGCTAAGCACATGTTATTGTCCTTGCTTTAAAAACCTTCACCTACTAGATTTTGCCAAGAAGCCGATTTTCTTGAAGCCTTTGCTAGGGCCTTGCCATTGCAACACCCTAACACTTATTGCTTCATATTAGCCATCATTTGCTTCATCTCTGAGTTAAAGAAGGAGGAAATTTACTAAGGTCTAGGGTTACCTACACCTTAGTAGCAATTTTCCCCTAGGGTTTGGTAGTTGAAGCCTTGGCTTACCAACACTTCAACTACTTATCTCTCTTGTCTTTGGCTCTCCTACTATCATAATTTTCCTTCAACATTTGCTGCCACCTAATAGACTCCATTTGCCCTAAAAAACACTAATCTAAGACTTCCTATTGAGTGATTGACCAAAACAACCATCAAAACCTACACCTTAAGCTTTCTCCTAACCACTTCTAACATTAGAATAGCCTAACCTACTAAAATTATTGCTGCTGTTACTAAAGTAAGCTACAGCCACATTTTGCAGCATTAAAAGCATCTAAAAGCAAGGGTTAGAGCTGATTTTACATTGCTTTCTTTGCTTCTGACAAATACTAGCATTTTGCCAAGTTTATGTTATCATTTTTGGTCATTATTGAAGCTTTATTAAGGCATAATTGTGAAGCTATTGCTATATATACATTTGCTGCTATAAATTTCTGTTTACTTCACATTCATATCAGCCATTGCTTTTATTAACAAAGTCCGAGGTTTTATGAAGTACTAATGACAAGTTGTACTTGCAAAAGATATAGTTTCTTGTTGCTTTGTTCTGGGCAGGTACAATCTTGATATTTCATCACTTCATTGGTTAAAACTTTTGGACTTTCTGATTAGTGGTGACTTGTGAGAGGGGACCTTTTGATAGATACCTTAACCTTGCCTTCTCAAACCCACAGGTCACCGGGGACATCTCCCCTGGGCCTTCAACCCTAAATAGAAAGAGGCATCCTATTGAGGTGACAGTGATAGGATAACCTCAAGTTACGCCAATTTGCTATCTATTACCCTTTCCTTTGATCAAAGTACAAATTGTGCGATAACAGTCCCAGTTAGCTGACTTGGAGTAGTATAAATAGAGGGTGCTAGAGCTCATTTGTACACACTCTCTCTCGCAACTGCATAAGACCATTGGTGCACAAGTTTGTAGAGGCGTTGCAGCTGCAGCTGCTACAACTGGCATTTTCGGTTTTGGCTTGGACTTTCTCTTGGTTATGGATTGGACTTTCTGCTTGGTATGTTAGCTCTAGAGAGAGGTACGCGGCCTTGATTGGTTATTGGCTCAAGGGTTTTCTTATGGAATTATTCTCTCTGTCAAGGTTAAGGTGCTCGGGGGTGGCCTTTGTGCCTATGGTTGGGTGACAATATTGCTATATTGTCTATGGTGAAACGAGCACACCTATTATTCTAACAAAAGGGGGGAGGGAATGTTTTGTGGGCATGTGGCTTTTGTCATAATGAATTTACAAGCACCTATTACCGAGTTAAGGGCCATTTGTTGGGGTTGCCTTGTGGACTTGGAGCACGTAAATCAACGAGTCCATCCAAACGAAGAGAAATGGTGAAAGAGGATGCTGTTGGCTTGGGAAGGTGGCAACAACATCCAAGAAAAGCCAAAATGATGATCCTCTTCCATTCTTGAAGAAGCCATCTAACAATTTTAAATTTGGGAGTGGGAGTGCAACTCAACAAGCAAGAAAGAGGGGGGCAACTGGTCCAATGGAAAAGATATTTCAGTGAGAGAAGTGAGAAGAGGTTGATCTTACCATTAGTTTCTTTTTCTATCTCAACTTCATTTCCGTCAATGTTGCTTGGTCTCCTTTGTCTCTTGAGATGTGTAGAGCTCTAATTGATCAAGCTCCAATCGAATATGTGCCTCCTAATTCAAAGAAGCTTAGAACCACATTGTTGGTTAAGGCAAAGAAGGAGGTGGATATAATCCTACAGTCTATCAAATCATCATGGCCTTCAACATGGGTTAGTACTGTTTTCGATGGCTGGACAGATGCAACACGCCATCCATTCATCAATTTCATGGTGTCTTCCCTTAATGGAGTAGTTTTCTTGAAAGCGGTGGATGCTCTTGGAAAATACAAGGATGCACAATATATGGGTGAGTTGTTCATTAAGGTTATTGAAGATGTAGGTGTTGATTCTTGTGTGCAAATTATTACGGATAATGCACCTGTTTGCAAGGTTGTTGGCATGATTGTGGAAGCTTAATATCCACAAATATTTTGGACACCTTGCACTATTCATTCTTTGAATTTAGCATTTAAATCTATTGCTGCGGAAGTTACTATCCCAGGCCTTCTTGTTTTCTCCTACAATTTTCTTGACAATATTCATCAGATTCTTATTACTTGATTTCGCTAATCCATTCCCCTCGAGATAATAGTTGGAAGAGTGAGATGACATGATCTCGTACTTGAAGCAGAATTCTGCCAATGCAAGGGAGTTGAAGGCCTTGGCATTGTCAGTAGTAACCTTGATAGGGGTACCAAATCACGTTATGATCCTATCTTCGAGGAAACTCATGACAACTTCGTCGATTGCATTTTTCGTTGGGATGGCCTCTACCCACCTTGTGAAATAGTCTGTAGCAGTCAAAGCCCAACGATATCCATTGTTGAAAAGGAGCTTCAACAATGACTGGTTTCAAAGGTAGCGCAGGGAGTCGTTGTTTCCCTATGGAGAACTGGCAAGGTTGGCTTGATCTGACCAATGTTATCAAAACTGAAAACAGGACTGGATCGGTCGACCCCAAAAATTTGAAACCGGACTAGATCAGAAAAAAACCGGACCAAAAAACCCATCGACCAAAAACTACATAAAATATTCAAAATTTGAAAAAAAACATATATTTTCATGTGCATCAATATGAGTCCAAACCATTTATACACAAATATGCAAAGATTCTCATTTATATAGCGAGTAAGAGTGCATATAACCAAAATAGCATCGAGTGCAATACATATCTGAAGTTTTGAACAAAAATACATCAATAAAGAGGCTCTAAATGCCCTCTAGAGTCCAAAAATAAGCATTGTATATTGTATGATACTAGAATCTAGATACTACTATACTAATCATCATAATTCTTATCAGAATCCTCATCAAAATCCTCATCCTCCTCATCCTCAACATGAATAGATTGGGACCCAAGAGATTTCCAACTGAAGCCTTCAACCGACTCTCCAAATCCGCCCAAGAACTCCTTCAGAAAATCCCTGCAAACAACTTTCCAAAACCACCTAACAAACTCAGTTCAATAATTCCAAGGAGCTCAAATGAATAGTGCGAGTGAAGTAGAGGGGGGGGTCTTTAAATAGGTTTGAGGGAGGGCCTAGGGTTAGTTTGTAGCCCCCCTTAACCACAATTAATTTTTTTTTTCAAAAAAAAATTGAAATCCGCTTGCTTTGGTGCATCGTATGTGTTCCGTATGAAACCGTACAGAAACTCGATCGATTCAACATTTTTGGCTGGTTCTGTACGGTTTCGTTGGATCGGGCCGGTTCTGATAACACTAAATCTGACATAATGATGGGTATTGGTGAACGACGTGGGCCAATAATATCCTTCCCTTAGGATCTTGTGGGAGGTAGTACGGGCATCGAAGTGATTGCCACAGTACCTTGAATGGGGTTCCTTAATTAAATGGTTCGCTTCACTTCATCTTTATTCACGCATCTAAGGATGATTTCGTCAGGGTTCTTCCAACCTAGACCATCCTGGGTCAAGCAATACTTCATGGCTTTCAATTTCAAGGCTCTCTTCTTGTGGTCTACTAAGTGGTCGGGGCATGAAAGGTTCTTCAGGTAGTAGATAATGTCCGCATACCACTCATCATGTTCCATTTCACTCACTATCACATTGACTTGTTCATTCTCTCCTAATTGTATGGCTTTGTTGTTGCTTTCAGTCAACATTTGGGTTAGACGCTGCCCCTTGATAATTTTGATTGGTTTTATCTCTAAATCGTACTCTTGGATCTTGGACACCCACTTTCCTCTGGTGCCTAAGCAATCTTGTTGCGATAGAAGATTTTTTACGGCTGGATAAGGCACATAAGCTTTGATCTTGTTGTACCTGATATAACTTCTAAAGTGCTTAGGGGATTTGACAAGGGCATAAGCTTACTTCTCGGTGATGGAGTAGTTCAACTCCTCATCCCGAAGGGCTTTACTCATGAAAGCAATTGGTTGCTCATGGTCTTCTTTATTTTTCTGCAATAACACTCCGACTATAGTGTTTTGAGAAGCGAATGAGAAAATTATGAAGTCACGAGAGTAGTCAAGGCTGACCAGGATAGGCGCATTGGTGATGGCGTCCTTCATATCTTCAAGTCTCAGGCTATTGTTATCCCATCTAAAGATGACATCTTTCTTAAGCAAGGCATTCATGGGTTTGATCATTTCGGCAAAGTTTGAGATAAATCGTCTGATAAAGTTTATTTTGGCAAAGAACGATTGCAAAGACTTCTTGTTTGTGGTAGGTCGCATATTCTTGATCGACTCAACTCTTTCGGGGTTGAATGGAAATGCCTTCTTCTGAAACTATGTGTCCCAACAACTTTCCTTTCGTTGATGTTTGGACAACATCGGGAAGACATTCTCCTAGATTAACAATTAATAATATAATTATTGATTAATAAATAATATATATAATAAGTAATAACAATAATAAATAGTTATTGATTATCCAAGGGACGCATCCTTTCATGGATGGTCACCATGTTGAAATATTGTAACTGCAAAGAGTATTCTATTTATTATTGAGTTATTATTCATCTAATCAATCCCCTTTTGTGGATTGATCATGTTGGGCTTTGTACTTGACCAAATCCCCTTTTGCGGATTGGTCAAACCCTAATTATATTATGCAAATCAAGAAGTCGGCCCCTAGGCCTAATTAAAGTGGTTTTAACCACTAAGAAGAGAAGTTGGCCTTGCCCAGTGAAGAGACACCTTTCCAGCGCCTGCCAGCCAGTATAAATAAAGGAGGCTAGCGCCTCATTATCTTACTCACTTATTCACTCATCAAGTGCGCAAGTTTGGTAGCTGCAGTTGGGAGAAGAAGGAAGAGAGAGGCACATTGCTCAGTGTTGGATATTCTCTAGTGTTTTGGTTTATTGTCTTGGCATTGTATTGGCTATCTATATTAAGGAAGTTTTTGCTGGGTTTCTCCCCCATGAGGGTTTCCCAGGATAAATGTTGTGTATCTTGTGATTGTGTTTCTCTTAGTGATCCTACATATGCTATTGTTATCTAGTAAATTGAAAAGAAACCTAATAATAGCTCAAAACTTAACATGGTATAAGAGCTAAACTGAGGAGAGCACCTTTCACTGGATAAGCAAAAACGTCACTGTTGCTGTACAAGAAAATTAGGGTTTTCTATTGAAGAGGAATTTCAACCTAAAACTCATCAAAGAAGTGCGCCCTAGCCTAGCGAACTCTTTGGTAGCCTCATCGCACTTTTTTAGTGGACAAAACTCCTGAAAAGTGAAACCCTAGTTTTCACTGGTACCGAAAAACCAGGAAACCAGAACCAGTACAAGAAGTACCAGTCCAGAATTCCATAGGCCCAGTTTGAAGGGGCAAAATTTGGATTTTTTGAAATCTGACTGCACCAGGCTACTCGCCTTAGCCAAGCGCACCTCTTGGTAAGTTCAGATTTAAATTTTGAGCATTTTCAATTTTTGGTCATTTTCACCAGCTCCAGGTCAAGATGTTTGCAAGCACTAAGCTTGTTGACAAGCTAGAAGGTGTGGATAACTTCCGTGCCTGGAAGTATAGGATTGCACTCATTCTTGAAGAGAATGACCTAGCAAGATTCATTAAAGAAGATGTACTGGAACCTACCTGCTATCGCAC
Source organism: Picea sitchensis (assembly GCA_010110895.2). NCBI lineage: Eukaryota > Viridiplantae > Streptophyta > Pinopsida > Pinales > Pinaceae > Picea > Picea sitchensis. The sequence goes on along the minus strand of SNQJ01S0006822.1, from coordinate 4,594 downwards.
AATTTGTACTCTGATAGAAGGAAAGGTAAATGGAAAGCAAATTGGAGTAACTTGAGGTTATCCTATCACTGTCACCTCAATAGGATTCCTCTTTCTATTTAGGGTTGTAAGCCTAGGGGAGACGTCCCCGGTGACCTGGGGGTTTGAGAAGGCAAGGTCAAGAAGGCTATTAAAAGGTCCCCTCTCACAAGTCACCACTGATCAGAAAGTCTCGGGTTTATAACCAAGGAAGTGATAATATATCAAGATATACCTGCCCAGAACAAAGCAACAAGAAACTATATATATTGCAAGTACAACTTGCTGGTTAGGACTTCATAAAACCACAAACTTTGCTGATAATGATGAAGTAAACAGAAAATTATAACAACAATATTTATGAGGCAATACTTCACAATAAGTGCCTTGAAACAGCTTCAAAATGACTAAGAATAATCAACCATCAACATCATAATACTAGCATTTATTAGAAGCAAACAAGGCAATGCATTAATCGACCTTTTCAATTGCTTTTAGAAGCCTTTAATGCTGCAATGTATGGCTGTAGCTTACTTTAATAACAACAACAATAATGTTAGTAGGTTAGGCTATTCTAGTGTTAAAAGTAGTTAGTGAAAAGCTTAGAGTGTAGGTTTTGATGGTTGTTTTGATCAATCACTCAATAAGGAGTCCTAGACCAGTGCTTTTAGGGCAAATGGAGTCAATGATATGGCAGCAAATGTTGAAGGAAAATGATGATAATAGGAGAGTCAAAGACAAGAGAGATAAATAGTTGGAGTGTTGGTAACCCAAGGCTCCAACTATCAAACCCTAGGGGAAACTAGCTACTAAGGTGTAGGTAACCCTAGGCCTTAGTAGATTTTCCTCCCTCTTTAACTCAATGGTGAAGCAAAAACCGACTAAGATGAAGCAAATAAAACTAGGGTGTTGCAATGGCAAGGCCCTAGCAAATGCATCAAGAAAATCGGCCTCTTGACAAGATCTAGTAGGTGAAGGCTTTTAAAGCTAGGACAATAACATGTGCTAGACTTCCTAGGGTTTAAACAAACAATTTCATAATCTTAATGTAAATGCAAGATAAACAAGACTATAACCATTCAATTAAGAAGAATTTTAGAAATTTCACTTATATACATCAAGAATCATCAAGCAAAACCCTAGTTGAACACTTCCACTAAGAAACTTGCCAAAATACTCCAAAATTTAGCCTTCCTCAACAAGTGTGCCTAAAATTTCAGCCAAGTAACCCTAGATAGTGCGCAAATTTCAGTCCTCACAAGTGTGAGTGAAAGATGATGAATAATACAAGGGCTAAACCCCTTATTTATACAATATCAATGACCAAAATTAGGTCAAAAAGGCCAACATGGCCAGTTACATGTAATATCCAGTTTTTACATTAAATGTCAAAATAAAACCCTAAATCAAGCTGTAAAGATGACGTCATGCCCATTTAGGGTGACGTTAGGCCTTCTCAGGGCAACGTCGGCCTCCTTGGGCCTCTGGATCCTACCACACGTGCCACTTGGCACACAACTGCCTCCAAAGTGTCCAAAACGCTGGGTGACGTCATGGGTCACATGGGTGACGTCATGGGCCTTCCAAGGCCTACATCATGGTGAAAAGGGCAAGACCCCCTGGGTCAGGCCTTCCAGGCTGTCCCTGGTGGAATGTCCCTCTCTCTCTCCGGTGCAAACCTCTGATCTGTCTTTGCCCCTGGTTGGGGTATCAACATCCATCTGGTGAGATTTTAGCCCTATGGAGGTCCGAACTAATCATCTCCCCATATGTACCTGTCCATCGGGTTTGGCCCTGCAACATCAACAAGTACGCCCTCCATGGGCTCATAAGTCATAGGGATCATAGCAATGTCAATCACATCTAATCATCAAGTTATTTAAACATGTGCATGAAACCCCTTTTCCTGGACAAGTGCTCAAAGACGTTATGATATTCTACAAGCCACGTTTGGAGGGGACGCTAGGACGTCCTATTGGGCTAGTGCTCATTGGATGTGGGATGTTTCTGGGTGAAGTCAAATCCAAGCCATGTAAGTGGATGAGGTGGTAAGGGATGTCTGGGCAATGGGTGCAGTGATAACATGGAAATGTATGGCTTACCTGTGGGTGCCTTTGAAGAGGGTGAGCTGCACCTTGTCATGCATGCAAATGTTTCCAAGTCTATTCATGCCTTTTATCTTTTATTCTTATTTGTTTTTTCTTTCAAGGACTAGTTAAGGGACACTGCTCTGGTGTGGTGACCAATGGTGACAATGTTACCCACAAGCATTTCACGGAAATGAGAAGGCTGGCTCGTGATGAGACCCCCTTTCTCTTGTCTATGCCACCAAGAGCCACTACCCTGGCGTGGTGACCAGTTGAATGGTAGTGTCATACTGCTACATGCCCATGGACCTAATGGGCTGGCTCGTGATGAGACCCCCTATCCTCCAATTAGGTCTTGATTTATTATTTTTACGGGTCCCTTTGTTTCTTGCTGAGAAGCCTTTTATTGCTTTCTCGGGGATCCTTGGGCGAAGCATTTGAAGGTTTCATTCTTTTGGCTTTTATCTTTTGTTAGCTACTTTTACCCTCTGGGCCTTTAGCCCCTTCTTCCCACAAGGTAAGGTACAACCCTTTGCTAGTTTGGCCAACCCAATGCTCGGACCAGTGTATGGGATGGATGAGCGGGAAAAAGATGAAAAGTGCTAAGTATGGTGGGAATGGACGATGACCTTTTATGAACCCTCCCAGTGGCAACTCAAACCCTATGGGAACCAACTTACTAGGGCATCCTGTCATTCCCCCAGGTGTGGTCAAGTGGAAAGGCATAAGGTCCAAGCACACGTTAGAAGTAAAAAGAATTAAATACACATATTCAAATGTTCTGAGAATCAGAGTGACACATACCATGATACCCAGACTCATTACCTCATGTAGAAAGACCCATTTCTACTGAAGGACCAGGCCGATGTGATGGATGTTGCTACTGACAAAGTGGAGGCGCTGAAGAAGAAAAGGATGGGCCCTCCATGGCCATGCTCAAGTCGATCTGACTCTCGGTACTCCATGTCTACGGACCTATGGGCCTTGAGACATAATCTCTTTAGTTATCCCTAGGCTAGGGGGTAACATCTGGCTCCAACTCGGAGACATGTGCTCATCGTAGAGCGCATGAGAACCTCAACATCTCTGGCATAACCTGTGACTTGCTTGATCTCAACATAAGACTATTAGTAATCATTTGGGGTGGTGATATCACCCCTGGCTCATATATATATATAGTACAAAAAAAGAAAGCAAGCATATATACAAATGGAAATACAAACTACTCTAGCATGAAATGCAAATGGTATATACAATGAATGCAAATTCCTACCTACTTACCTCTACTTACATGTTGGTTGAATGCTAGGTGGGACGGAAAAAGTGGTGCCAAGTCATATTGTCAGGAAAGTGCTCAATCCATCTCAGAAAGGGATCGTGAAAAGTCAAAGGTTCTGTTGACCACCTATTCAATTAGGGGGTCAACTCCATGTACCATGAAGATATGCATCACCAGATGCTACCAAGTCACAGACTTCCTGGTTCTACAAGGCATTTTTGGCCTTCAGCACGTATTTTTGTAATTGGAATTTCCGCTCCCCTGCGTGGGATAATAATGTAATAGGTTGGCATGGATCATAGTTAGGTCAGTTACCTTAGGGTTTCTTCATTATGAGAGTTCCTTTCACTGAGTGTTTTTTTTCCTCAGGTTATTAATTTGGCCTAACCGGCCTTATTAATTTCCCTTGAGTTTTTCACTCCCACAAATAATTTTTCCAAAGTGGTGAAAGGCATTCTAATGGTGTCATCCTCAAGTAGCTAGTGTTTAGGAATGATGTAAATGGCCATGCAAGACATCTCTAGAAGTTTTGCGCAATTCTGTTGAGTCTAGATAGGTTTTTTTTAATTAATTAAAATTCTTTGGGTAATTTAATTAATCAATTTTAATTAAATTTTGAGAAATAATGTAAAAACTAGGTCCTTGGGTTTTTGCTAGGGGTCTTTGTGCTCAAAAGAAATGGAATGAGACCCCCTACACCCTTGAACCAAGTAGAACATGATGAGTGATATTCTGACATAGTCTATTATCTGAAGAATTTGTCTTGCCCTGATCACCTGGTAGATCACAAGAGGAGAGCTTTGAGGTTGAAGGCCATGAAATACTGCCTAACAGAAAACGGGCTTGGATGGAAGAATCCCGATGGCATTATACTTCGATGCGTGAACAAAGATGAGGCAAAGAAGAACTTGAAGGAATTACACTCTGGGTACTGCGGTGGACATTTTGCTGCACGTACCACTGCCCACAAAATTTTGAGGGCTGGTTATTATTGGCCGACCCTTTTCTCAGATGCTTATCAACATGTTCGGTCCTGCCAACCTTGCCAATACTTCACCGACAAACCCAAGCTCCCAGCCCAGCCTTTGAAACCAGTAGTAGTGGAAGCACCTTTTCAGCAGTGGGGCCTGGATTTTATTGGCGAGTTCAAAGACAATTCGAGTAATGGATATCGATGGATCTTGACGGCCACAGACTATTTCACCAGATG
>SNQJ01S0006821.1:396176-413041 GCA_010110895.2 Picea sitchensis | reverse complement strand
GTATTTTTTTTCATAATATGGCTGGGCTAAATAAGCTTGGAAAAACATGTTCTTCCTTTCCTATCAGTGGATGCTTTTTTTCATTTTATTGTACTTCATAATATTTAAACATTATGATAGGTTTGTTAGGTTAACATTGACTATGAAAAAGTTTTGGTGGCATGTTGTCCATAGTATTGTATGTAATGAAGCTTTTAAACAGGCTTCCCAGAAGTGCTGGAAGTCAGCACGAGTTAGCTTACTTGGATATTCAAAGTGTTTTTTTGTTTTGTTTTTTTTTTAATGATTGTTTGGTTTTTTAAAGAGAAAATATTGTTATGGATGTATTTGTTTGTATTTTATTTATCTTATTTTGCTATAAAGTTTTTTTTTTTTATGATTGTTTGGGATATTTAAGAGAAAATATTGTTATGGATGTATTTGCTTGTATTTTATTTATCTTATTTTTCTTTTGCTTATATTTCTAGGGTGGATGCTTGGCTGGAGGAAAGGATGATGAGACGAGTTGACTCTCTCTCCATGACCTTAATTTCAAAGCATTTGTACTTCATGAGGCATACAAGGAGTATATCTTGGAGATCCCAAGTAGTTATTCCCTAGGAATATGAAGAATGCTATGGTAATGGAAGATTTGGTAGTCACAGGTCAGTTTCTTGGTAGAAGGATGAGCAAAGGATTTCTAAAGGAATAGACAAAACCTTATTTTGAGCCATGGATGGATACTCTCCTCGCATGATGAATCTAGCAACTTGTTGTTGATAAATTGTAACCTTGGTAATGGTAATGAGTTTACCTTTGAGTAAGTATTATTGAGATTTTTTATTAGGTGTTGACCAATTATGTTATATGTGCAATTAGGGGACTCACCATCCCCTCAATGCTTGTATGTATGGATGTTTGGGTAAGACAAAACTACATACCTATGAGATGGTTTAGTTTATGATAGGTTTTGAGGTTTCTTTAATTAATGGTTTATCAAGCATTAAATGTTCTTGATAATAGCTATGCAACATTGGTAATTCTTGGACGGTGATTATCATGATTAGTTCTTAATGGTAAGCTTAAGATAATATGTGTATTCATGTGTCCATGCTATGAATGTTGTTGATAATATTGCATATTCTCCATGATGGTTGGGTATATTTGATGAACCTTCATAAAGATTTAATATGATATGTTGTTATTATTATTTATGCCATATTACTAAGATACTTCATGTTATTATGATTTATGCCTTGTTAGTAAGATGCTTCATATCATTATGATTATGTATATGCCTTGCTATGATGTGAGTTATGTGGTTGCCCTATTAGATATATATTTCATTATGATTATTTAGATTCCTTGGTGTGATGTCGGTTATGTGAATGCCCTATATTTCATTATGATTAGGTAGATGTCTTGTCATGATGTGGTTTATGTGGYTTCCCTGCTAGATAGATATTTCATTATGATTATGTAGATTCCTTGTTATGATGTTGGTTATGTGGATGTGTATGCCCAATTAGAAAGATATTTCATTATGATTACATAGATGACTTGTTATGATGTGGGTAATGTGGATGCTATGTTGAAGAGATATTTCATTATGATTTATGTGGAGATGGATTTTTAATGAGACACTTCATGCAATTGATTATGATGATGTTGTATGTATAGGTTGGTATCTTGGATGGAATAATCTATTACAGGTTGAGAAATGGGAAAATAATTGTGAAAATGACCTCCAAAGTTAACTTGGGTAAATGGGTAGACAAAATTCTCCTTTGCATGGAAGAAGGGAAGTCCAAGAGACAATGTTGGGAAGATGCTACATTAAGAGGAATTATAAAGGAAAATGCTTGCCCATGGTAGGGGCTAGCTAGCTCACAAGGAAATGATTTATGGAACTAAGGATGGTATAGACACTTTTGTTATGAGAATGATTGATTGGGAAGATTATGTAGATGCCTTGCTATGATGTGAGTTATGTGGTTTCCCTATTAGATATATATTTCATTATGATTATTTAGATTCCTTGGTGTGATGTGGGTTATGTGGATGCCCTATTAGAGAGATATTTCATTATGATTACATAGATGTCTTGTAATGATGTGGTTTATGTGATTTCCTTGCTAGATAGATATTTCATTATGATTATGTAGATTCATTGTTATGATGTTGGTTATGTGGATGTGTATGCCCGATTAGAAATATATTTCATTATGATTACATAGATGATTTTTTATGATGTCGGTAATGTGGATGCTTTTTTGAAGAGATACTTCATGAGATGACTTTTTATGATGTGCGTAATGTGGATGGATTGTTAATGAGATACTTCTTGCAATTGATCATGATGATGTTGTATGTATACGTTGGTATCTTTGATGGAATGATCTGATACAGATTGACGGTTTGGTGGAAAAATGGGAAATTCACTCAAGGGAAGGGCTTTGGTCTCAATGAGGATGAATATTTGATCCTAGTTCCTACAAGCTTGGAAAATCGGAAACTACTTGTGGAAATGACATCCAAAGTTAACTAACACTTGGGTAAATGTGTAAAAGGGTAAAGGATTGTATTTCACTCTTGCCTTGTTTTGGACACTTGTAAATTCACCCTCAATCCTAAATTCTCCTTTGCATGGAAGAAGGGAAGGTCAAGAGACAGTATTGGGAAGATGCTACATTAAGAGGAATTATAAAGGAAAATGCTTTCCCATGGTAGGGGTTGGTTGGCTCATGAGGAAACGATTTGTGGAACTAGGGATGGTATAGACACTTGTGTTATGAAAATGATYGATTGGGAAGAACTATATATATACCAACTAGGTTTATGCAGATTAAGGGGTTGGGAGTGTACTTGCAGCTTGAAGATTTGCTAAATTTCAATATGCATGGCTCCTTGTACTATTTTCTTTTGGGCCAAAATCCCAAGATGAAAATGTTATGTGATGGTGATCACCAAATGAAGCTGGTAGGGAAGGATTCAATCGTTGTTGTGGTTGCAATCACCAAATAAAGGGGCAACACTATTGGCGTGGTTGTCATGACGAGTTGAAGGTGGTAGTAAGAAATTTGCACACCATAATATTGTGGGATTTGGATGTGTTGCAAGTCCATGAGCCTCTCGACCACACCTAGATTGAATTGTTGTAAGCTTGGATTTACTTTCCCTTGATCACCTTCGGTTTGGATTCATCAAAATTGTTGTGGATTTTGATTTCATTACCTCATTGATATTGATCCTTGCTCAGGGAAAAAGTTTGAAGGTGGTTGGATTAGTTGTGTGGAAAATAGACCCTTGGAGTGATTTTCCCCTCTATTATTGAAGCTTATTCATGGAATCTTGTTGGTGGGAGATGGAGCACAATTGGTTCAACCTTGAAATTGTATGTATTTTATAGGTTACATGTATCTTGAATTTGAGTAATTAGTTGTGCATTGTTAGTTATATGGATTACTAGTTATTTGAATATTCTATTATGCCTTGTTGGTTAGTTGCATTTTCTTTAATGATTTTATATATTGCATATTTAATGTATATATAGTCTTAATAAAAAATATATTTGTTTAGGTAAGACCTTTATGAGATGTTACATATTTCTATCAAAGCCTAGGATTTCTGCAACTAGGTAACTTTAGGAGAAAAAAAAAACAAAAAAATTAGTTGGGAATTAGAGATTGTAAGATAGAAGCAAGAACTCTTAGACCCTAAATTGGTTATACTATGGGAATGGATTCTTGATCTAGAAAAAAATATCTATATTGGTTGATTAGTTTAGATGATCCCAAATAGATTATTTCTTATGGTTCAAGAGAGCTCCCTATTTTGTAATATTTTGGTACCATAGTTGTTCTCCGGTTATGTATGAGACTTGAGACTTTCACATTAATAAAAGTTAGTTTCTTTCATCATCTTTTTTAATCTTTGCTAAAAAACTTATGCATAGAGGATCTAGATTAGGGTTGTAGTTGTATTGTAATGTAGGTTTGATTATAGTACTTTTGTGACCTATTTTAGTATTTTCTTTGTTACCTTGTTTCCTCTTGTATTGAAATGCTCATGCATGGAGGATCCAGATGAGTTGTTGTAGTCACATATTAATGGAGGTTTGATTACTATGTTGTTATGATATATTTTTATGTCTGAAGCTAAAGTTCAAGAGTTCTCTTGTGCCTAAGTTTTTCTTCTCCGAGTTGCTTGAAGGTCGGATGCTCATGGCAGACTTGTCCACCCTTCTCACTAAGTATTCCCCCTTCTCACTTTTAACCATAAACCACTGACTGAAGTTAATGATGACCTCATTATCCATTTGACATCCATTCATAAACTCACCTCCACAAACATTTTGATGGGTACTGGGCTTATCTTCTTGGAATCTAAGGGTGACTCTCACTGCCAACATTCTTGGCATCATTGTCAGGGAACGAATTAAATACATTTTCCTGAGATTGAACGATAAATAAATTTTGATTCTGAAGGTGCATAAAAAATAAGTACCTTGAAGATTGCAACTTGCACCTTGTGACTCCACTGTTTCAGTTGTGCCTCCTAAAGGCAGACACATGAGGTATACTCCACAGCTGCCTCTGGCAACACCTGAAGCTGACCCAAAAAATATTATCAAGAAAGGAAATACCTCACAAGAAGGGCTTTCAACTGCTATACCAGGTGCTTTTTGTAATTTACATGATTCTTCTTTTAAAACTCCAGTAGTTGTATCTAATTCTCCTTTTATACCATATGTTGGAGTTTACAAAAGTTTATATTTAGAAATATTTCTTGTTGAACTCCCCCCTTCTAGTCTTCATTTAGAAGGAGAAATTTTTGAAACCCCCGTTTCCCCTGATATTGTAAAGTGGTTTAGACCCAGAATCTTAAAATATTTTCCCACGTTGGGTTTTCCTACTCCTCCTACTATCAAATTCATTGTATCTAAAGAGGGGGGAACTTATTTTCCATTGAACCCCATATAATTCTCCTACAACACTCAGTGCTACCTATCCAAACTCAATCTCTCCCTTGTTCTCCTATAGTTCACATCCCAATGGTAGCTGTTAATCTTCTTAGAAACAGGATGGATTCCATAGTGGCTACTAGATATGCCCCTCTTGTTTTACCTCATCTTATGAATGCCCTCCCAGTTCACAATTACCTCAAGTACATGCCCAAGTTGACAGGGTAGGAAGACATAATTGCAGAAGAACACCTTTCATCTTTTTTTAGTTATCCAGATAATCTTAACATTGAAAATAAATATGCGTCTGTTAAACTCCTGCTATCTTGATTCCATGGCAGTTATTTGTGGCTGGACAAACACATCATTGTTGATCTAGCATTGATCCATCAGATCACTGGGTTGAGTATGCAAGGACCATAGGTCACGGGTTTTGTTATTGACCTCGCGGGAAAATGAATTGAAGGGATTAAAATGAGCTGGGCAAGCTACCTTGTCAACCAGTTAGAACAAGACTATCATGAAGCTTAGGACAAGTTGGATTCTGATCCTCATCACCTTCATTGCTTGGGATATGCTGGAAGGTGCAACCTTCCTTGAAATTGAGTCATCTGAACCACTAGCTACGAAGTTCACTATGCTTTGGTATTCGAATGACTTGACAAAGAAATGGTATTTGAACACAGTTTTCCACACCTATTACCTACAGTTGAAGAGGGATATTGAGTCTTTCCCTCGCATGACGTCAAACCCCCTGCACAGGTTCAGGGCCCTTGCGAAGTTTCGCGTGGATAGACATTTTATTTATATCACTGTGTGCGCAAACAAAAATAAAGAAGAACTCCAATCCTACTATAATATCATACAGGAGAAAATGGAAGAAATAACTAAGGAATGGCTGACAGAGTTCCTTATACCATTCGACCAGGCAGAACTGTATGACCTCGACCTCATCGAAAGTCATGTGGTCACCCGCGAAGAGTATGATGCACCCAATAGTAGAAAAAGGAAGAAGAAGGAAGAGGTATAGGAATTGAACAACACATCAGAAGAGACTATTTTAGATTCACCTAGAGGAGGAGGAGGTGATGAAGTAGATAAAGAAGAAGACAAAGGGGAAGAAGAAAATAATAAGTAGGGCGAAGCAACACCGCCTAGGGATCCCCTTGAGGAGGTTGAGACATCCAAGAAAAGAAAGGTTTCCCCCATGAAACCTTCATCGCGGAAGAAGTCCAAAGCTAGTAAGCCCAAGTTGCAGACTGTGCTCATGGTGGATGACATCGACCTCATCATCGTCGTCATATCAGATACATCAGAAGATATTTTATATCGCAATGAAGACAAACAAGAAATCATGTATGATCAGATTGAAGCAGAGCTAAAAGGGGTACAATAATCCCTCTACTCTAGTCACGTAGTTTATATTGCGCCTCCGTCATCTGAAGGGATTGAGTTGGGAGATGAGCCTGCCCATTTGCACAGACTAGCATATGAGACCGATGCTCACCTTTGGCATGTCCAGGAATAAAAAGAGTAGGCCACAGAGGCATTGAAGAAAGAAAAAGAGGAAGCCATAAAGCAACGTCGGGTTGCACAGTAAGAAAAATATGACCTCTAGGAAAAGTTCATAGAGGATAGAGTGCAGATACAGAAGGAGAAAGAACAGTTGCTCACAGAGCATATTGGATTTAAAGAAGAAGTCACTAGATCACTTCACTCTGTGGCAGGCTGAGAACAGATGGAAGAAGACCTAGTGGAGATTCAAGTGGGGAATATTTTTGAAGCCATTCAACAGCTCCAAAAAAGAGTCATATAACTTGAATTATAAGCAGTGTCAAGAACTCCGCAGGAAGTGAGAGACCAAAGAGAAGAAAATTCTTGGAGCGTAGTCTAGAGAATTAAGGCATTGGCCTTAGAATGAAAACAACTCAGCAGTCGAAGTGCGTATACTTATGAGCACCTTGCACAGGACCCCGAAGTAAGGACACTAGAGTCACAGCTCCAAGAGGCAAAGCAACAAGCAGCAATAGTGCAAGCATAGTTGAAGCCATTTCCAGCAGTCGAGAGGATGAAATGGTCCCAGGAATAGTGCATGGTTCAGAAACAGGTCCATGCCATCCAGAGTAAACTCATGGAAGTGACTCAGAGGCTTCAACCAGTATAGGATCAAGCTTGCACACTATTTGAGGAGATTGAAGGACAAGGTGGACAGCTAGAAAAAGTGGTCACCACGATGGAACAATGCTTGGAAGGATCTATGACCGAGAAAGTTATTTAGGAGTTCGTTGAGTAGGAGGCTTTGGCAAAGCAACATGTTGAGGAAGCTCGAGCCAAGCTCGAGGCCTTTGAGGCAGAGATACCCAGAGAAGAGTGACTCGGGATGAGTCACAGGTGAGTATTAGGGGCATGTTGGCCCTTGACCAAGTTTGAAGAACCTTGGTCATGTTTGACCATTTTTGGGACTTTGACAGGCTAGTCGAAGGTGGAGTGCAAGTCAAAGCGAAGATCATTGTATCTCTCCCCCTTTTCAGGGATTTTTGGGTTTAGGTTTTATGTAACAAGTATGGGATGTCGGCCCATGGGTTTACCCATGTTTAGCCCCATTTTGTAATGTATAAATAGATAGCTAGGCGATGTATTAGGGAGGCTATGTGATAATGTGATAAGTCAGTTGTAAGATAAGTGTTGTGGTGAGCTAAGTGAGAATAGTTGTGGATTCTCCATGCATACTGTGTGTTGATAACTTGTAGAGCTAAGTGCAAGTGATTGTAAGAAGGACTAGACCTAGTAGAATCAACTTAGTGCAGATCTATAAGCTTTGTTCATACTGTGTGTTGAGACTTGTAAAGCTAAGTGCAAGTGATTGTAAGAATCTTGTGTGAAAACTGTGTAAGAAGGCTTTGTGCTATGACCTAACTCGGGGAAGGAGGATCTGGCGAGGTGCGTGTATATATCATGTCCTATGCAGAGTAGGGTTTGAGGCTGTATGCATGTAAGAAGATTGACAGAAGACAATAAAGAAGAAGAATATTTGGTGGAAGTATACCCACACTGGGGTGAACTACTTATATCTTGTGTTGTGATTGCATTGTGCCTTATGGTTGTTATGTGATTGTTGTGATTTATGCTTAGTGTTGTAATTTGTTTGTTAGATGCATCTGATATTGTATCTTAATTCTTAGTGATGTGAATGAATGATAGATATGATCTATTTCTATGTGTGATCTAGGTGGATATTGGTGGCCACCCACCTTTTCCAACTGGCTCAAAACAATTTTCTGGCAATTTTGACAATTTACTATTTTTAGCAGTTTTAACTTATGGGGCCATTTTGAAGGCCTAAATGAAGGTTTTTTAGGATCAATCTTCTAAATTAATCTTCTCCATGATACCTTTCCAACGGGCTATCATACGCCTAAAACAGAGATTGTATGCAAAAGTTATGACCCCGAGAAGTTGATGTACTAACTTACCGAGATGGGGCCCACATGACTTTTCGCACTTCATCTCCTAGGGTTAGGTTTTTTGATGTCTAGGGTTTTTGGCATTCCTGTTTATTGTAAAAAGGCCTTCAGAGCCTCATTGTAATGATCTTCTTGTGAATGAGCAGAGTCGTCACACATCTTCTCAAAGATAAGCCGCCACCATTCCAACAAGCTTGTTTCCGTTGCATTTTAGAGTTTCATCTTATTTCCTTATTGAATAGAAAACCAATTTTACTGTATCTCTATTATTTTGTGTTAAGAACCTGCTAACAATTTGTAGTCATTTCGTTCTACTCATAAAATCTGGATCAGTGGTATCAGAGCGGTATGCTCTTTGTCGTCTTAGTGCATATCCCCAACAAGGTCGAAGTACAAAGAGTTGGGTCTCGAGCTTGTTTCTCTTGAGGAAAAAATATATCGCATGCCCAAGCAACCTCTCATGGTAGGAGAAAATAAATATTATGGGACAGGATATCCTTTCAAACTTTTGATTGAGGAATCCCTCACGCAACAAAGGAACGAGATGATTGATAGTTTCACGTAAATCCTTCGACGACTACCAACATGCGACACATCTTCTTCAAGCAGAGGCGCCGCCCCCTTCAAGGTACATATAAAATTAGATATTCCTATATTTTAAGGTCAGATAGACGTAGATGCTATAGAAAAGTGGTTGAATCTACTGGAAGGATATTTTTCTATCCATAACTTTTTTAATAGAGAAAAGATTACTTTTGCGCTCCTCAAATTTGTTCCCCATGTCAAAGATTGGTGGGAAAATTTTTGTGAGAAAAAGGAAACATATGAACCGTCATTAGTTATAGTCACGACCACCTAGGAATCCTTCAAGGATGATATTAAGGAACAATACTACCCTATCAGAAGTTATGACGACTTGTATACCTAATGGACCACACTGCGGCAAGAAAGAGACTAAGCAGTGCCAGATTTCAAAAATATCTTCCATACCTTGCGCACCAAGTTGGGTATCAAATATTCAGAGAGAAATCTAGTGCTCAAGTATCACATCGCTCTACATAGATACATCCAGACTGAAATGGAATTTCTGGATATCTCATCCTTGGGAGCAGCCTACCGATATGTTGTCAAAATCGAGCAGAAGCTCAAACAAAAGATGCAGCAATTTGGCCCTGGGAACCCCTCACAAAAAAATCCAGGAAAGGGCGGCCCCAACCCATAGAACAAAGGATAGAGAAATGATGGATATTATCAGGACAACCATTCCAATCCGCAAGCAAAGAAGGAAACCGGAAATAAAAATAAAGATACCGGGAAGTGGTGCAACTTCCATAAGAGCCCTTGGCATAACACTGTTGAATTCCGCTCAAAGAAATTATTGGTGGTCAAAGTGAAAGCCTATGAATCAGATGTGGGTTATGAATTTGATTCAGAACCAGAAAGGGGAATACAAATCATTGACGCAGAACCCAGTGCCATCGTTTCTACCACCAAGCTCCAACCTGGTGAAACAGACGAGCCAGAAAAATGATGGATATTATCAGGACAACCAGTCCAATCCGCAAGCAAAGAAGGAAACCGGAAATAAAAATAAAGATATCGGGAAGTGGTGCAACTTCCATAAGAGCCCTTGGCATAACACTGTTGACTTCCACTCAAAGAAATTATTGGTGGTCAAAGTGAAAGCCTATGAATCATATGCGGGTTATGAATTTGATTCAGAACCAGAAAGGGGAATATAAATCATTGACGCAGAACCCAGTGCCATCGTTTCTACCACCAAGCTCCAACCTGGTGAAACAGACGAGCTAGAAAAAGGAGAACACTTATTCCATTCCCATATGTGGGTAAAATGCACCCCACTTCACTTCATCGTTGATAGTCGTAGACAGAAGAAACTCATCTTAGAAGAGGTCATCAAGCGGCTAGCCCTGTCGACAACGCCGCACCCACAAACCTACACCATTGGATGGCTTCGCCAAGGAAGCGATCTCCACGTTAGCCAACAATGTCGACTGTCGTACGACATCAAGCCCTTCAAATACGAGGTATTGTCTGATGTTGTTTCTCTCGAAGTTTGTCATGTTCTTTTTTTCCAACCTTATTTATGGAAACGTCATGCTATATATGTGTCTAGGACTCATAGTGTTATTATCACTTTGAACATGAAATTGTATAGGATACCCAAGGTAGTCCCACCTAGTGTTATTTCCTTGATCTTTGTTAAGTAATGCAGGAAGGTTATCTCTCAGACGGGGAAGTTTGTCTTCTTCATGATTCACTCTTAGAATAAGCGAAAGATCACAGCCACATCCAGGGTCTCTGCGGCTGACCTCTCCACACAACAGAAGAAAGTAGATAAGGTCGTGGAAGAATAATCAGATATCTTCTCCTCACCTACAGGGGTACCTCTGCACTACCAGGTCAAGAACCCCATCGATCTGACCCCCAATGCACCACTGCCTAATGGGCCAGTCTATTGTCGCTCTCTGTTAGAGAATGAGGAGCTCAAGTGACAAATCTAAGAACTTCTCCACAAGGGTAAAATCTATCCCAACTCGTCACCTTGTGGGATCCCAATCGTTCTGGTACAGAAGAAAGATCGAACCTGGTGACTCTGCATTGATTACCGGGCTCTGAATAAAATCACAGTCAGGAACCGGTACTCGATTCCCCAAATCGATGACCTCCTTGATCAACTCACGGGGGCCAAATACTTCAGTAAGATTGATGTGAAGTCTGGCTACCACCAGGTCCCGATAGAACAAACAGATGTGTGGAAAACTGCCTTCAAGTCAAAGGAAGGCCTTTTTGGATGGTTGGTCATGCCCTTTGGTTTGATAAATGCTCCAACAACTTTCATGAGGATGATAGATGATATCCTGTGACCATTCACCAATAATTTTGTGGTGGTGTATCTGGATGTCATTTTCATTTACAGCGAGACTTGGGCCGAACACTTGCAGCACATTCAACAGGTTCTGCACACCTTGCAAAAATACAACCTATATGCCAACTTGGAAAAATGCTCCTTCGGCATGGACATGGTCCATTACCTATGCTACATCATTGATCATCATGGAATACATGTGGATCCAACCAAGATCCAATTCATCCATGACTGGCCAACCCTAACCACACTCATTGAGTTTTGGAGCTTCTTGGGCCTTGCCAATTTCTACCGCAGGCTTATGTTGGGATTCTCCCATATTGCATAGGCACTCATCCAAATAACCAGGGGTGGTGGTAAGGAGAAATTTGTGTGGGGTCGGTCCCAACAACAAGCATTCGATTATTTGAAGCAGTGCTTGTGCTCATCTCTAGTACTTTCACTACCAGACATGCAACAACCCTTTGAGATCGAGACAGATGCTCCAGACTATGCGATGGGATTCATTCTCACTCAACACAACCACCATATGGCCTATCATAGTGAGACAGTATCAGGTTGTCAGTTAGTACCCTAATTATGAAAAATAAATGTACTCCATTGTGAAATCCTGCCACCAGTGGAGACATTACATTCTTGGGAAGGAGACAGTCATCCACACTGATCATAAGCCACTGCAGTTCATGTAGACACAAGAAAAATTGCAGAATGATATCCATCAAAAGTGGTCCACATACTTGCAGTAATTCCACCTCAACATCAAGTATAAAATAGGAAGAACCAATCGCGTCACTGATTGCCTCAACAGGCCGCCAGTCGCGACACTCACCATGGTGCTAGACTCTTGCGGCCATGAGACCTATGGATGGCCTCAACTCTATGAGACATACCTAGAATTTTCCATCTCCTACCAAATGTTGGGTGCAAATGCAGTTGTCGATAATTTCCATCTTTAGGATGGGTTGTTGCATCGTCTAGGCCATATTTGTGTTCCATCAAACGAGCGAGTGAAACTAATATGGGAATCCCACTACAGTCGGGTGACAGGACACTTTGGCATCGAAAAGACAGTGGAGATGCTACATAAACATTTATACTGGCCAAAACTTCGACAGGAGGTCAACAAGTATTTCAGGTCCTACACTACCTATGTTATTTCCAAACCGACCACTGAGAAACAGGGCTTGTACACCCCTCTTCGTACTCCTAACAGGCTATGGGAATCCATCTCAATGGACTACATGTCAGGCCTTCCGTGCACCAAGCGAGGAAATGACTGTGTTTTTTTGGTTGTTGATCATTTTTCTAAGACGGAGATTCTTGTTTCCTATAAGAAGAAAATCACAGCAGAGGCCACTACCAAGCTATTCTTTGAATGAGTCTGGGTACATTTTGGAATCCCACAAACCATTGTCTCATATTGGGATAGTCAATTTCTCAGCACATTCTGGTCAAGCCTCTAGTCACTGCTAGACACCAAGCTCACCAAATCCACGACCTTCCACCCAAAAACAGATGGCGAGACCGAGGTCGTAAATTGAATGATTGTGCATATCCTTCGCATGTATAATTCAAAGAACCCTCGCACATGGGATGAGTGCCTTCCATATTTCCAACATAGCTACAACCTATCCCTTCATAGCTCAACCAGCCACAGCCCCTTTCAGGTGGAGTTGGGATTCCAACCATTGGGTCCCATAGATGTTGCATTTCCCCTTGAGGTCACCTTGACTAACTCATCTCCTCCTCCAACTGAAGATGAAAAAGCCACCTAGTTCATTGATCGGATATAACACATCCATCAACAGGTTCAATATATCCTACAAAAGTCCAATGACAAGTACAAGAAACGCCATGATCAACATCAGGGGCCACATAAGTTTCAGGTGGGTGACAAAGTTTGGTTGCAATTGCAAAAAGAACGCCTTACAGGACCCCATCAAAAGCTTCACCGACTCCATTATGGGTCATACACCATCACCAAGGCCATGGGGGACAATTATTTTGAGCTCAACATTCCTCCTTTCCTTGGCTTGCACCCAATGTTCAACGTGGATCTCCTTCACCCTTTTTCCCACCATTATTGGACACCTCATACATAGTAGAACAATTGACACCAATAGAGCTCAACCCCGATTGCATACAAGAATCCAATGATCATATTGTGGAAACACATATGAAGGGCACTCGACAACAAAGGATCCATCTTTATCAAGTCGTCAAAGTAGGGCAGCTCCCGCACCAAGTCAAGTGGTTCACCCGGGGCCAAATTTAGCAGAAATTTCCTCATTTGATGGGGGAACTTAATGCAATGGATACCATTGATTCCTAAGGAGGGAGTATTTATCCAGGTGGATATCGGTGGCCACCCACCTTTTCCAACTGGCTCAAAACAATTTCTTGGCAATTTTGGCAATTTACTATTTTTAGCAGTTTTAACTTTTGGAGCCATTTTGAAGGCCTAAATGAAGGTTTTTCAAGATCAATCTTCTCAATGTTATCCAAAGACATTATTTATCCCCAAAAATGAATCTCCTCGATGATGCCTTTCCAACGGGATATCATACACCTAAAATGGAGATCGTATGCAAAAGTTACGACCCTAGGAAGTTGATGTACTAACTTACCCAGACGGGGCCCACATGACTTTTGGCGCTTCATCTCCTAGGGTTAGGTTTTTGGATGTATATGGTTTTTTGCATTCCCATTTATTGTAAAAAATCCTTCATAGCCTCATTGTAATGATCTTATTGTGAATGAGCGCAATCGTCACATCTCTTCTCAAAGATAAGCTGCCACCATTCGAGCAAGCTTATTTCCGTTGCATTTTATAGTTTCATCTTATTTCCTTATTGAATAGAAAACCAATTTTACTGTATCTCTGTTATTTTGTGTTAAGAACTTGTTAATAATTTGTAGTCATTTTGTTATGCTCATAAAATCCAGATCAATGTGCTATGTGCTTGGATGTGTTAGATCTTGTTGAGTATCGCGTTGTTCTGTAATTAGGGTTTCAACCTGTGATGTGAATAAGGGTTAAATGTTAATGAATTTTAACCGCTAAGTGATATGTTAAGTACTTTGATCACAGATCTGTGTCCCATCTAGGTTTTATACACTTGATTCCTACAACCATTCCTGCCTCTACCTCGGGTGAGACTTCACCTTCTTCACAGGTGTTGTCGAAAGGGTCGGTAGTTAGGGTTTTGTTGGTGCGTTGTTGAAGTGTTGAACCCCAGGATTGTCCCTGTGCCAACAAGTGCACAAAAAAGGCACATTTGGACTCGAGAGTGCATAGTAGAGGCACATATAGGATTGTAGTGCGCAATAAGAACATACATAGCCGAGAATAAAGTAGGACAATAAAGGAGAGAAGAAAGCAAGTGAAAAGGAAGCATAGAAGTTCGGCGTGCCAAAAGTATAAATATATGCAAAAGCATGAGGAAAATAATTAGGGAGTCCAAAATCAATATGAATATGTAAAAGCAGGAACATAAATCCCAAAGAACAAGTCAACACAACTTGTCATGAGTCGAAAAAAGATGTAATTGGGTTTTTGGGATAAGAAAAGTAGGGTTTTGAGCCCTAGAATTTACATGTAAATATCTAATGGGTTGGGAATATTAGGGGTTCTTCTATTCTTTTATGAGGTCAGTCTGGGAGAAGAGTGAGAGAATAGACTAAGAATGAACAGGTCTATTTTTTGATGTTAGGAGAAGTTGCAAAGAGAAAGGATTGCACTGTAGAGCGACCATGCAAGATGGAGAGAAATATAACATGATATAAATATTGTAAACGCAGTGCGCAAGCCTAAGATGATTACAACAAGAATAATAAATAAGCCAGCCATAGTGGATGTAGCCCAAATTTGGGTTAACCACCTTAACTACTGTGTCTACTTGTATTTTATGCGATTAACCATGAATATTCCCTTTATGCATGTTAGATTACATTTGTTTCTTACACGATCACTGCACAATAGGTATGAATGTTATAGTAGATGGTTTATGTAGCAATATGCAGTGTAATGGTACTATATAACTAAATTCATTAAGTAACCAAGAAAGAACAAAGAAAGGATAATGTGCACTAAAAAAAGAAGTAATAATGATTAAGATGATCACCTCCCATTCCCTTACTACTAAAAAAACTTGGTTCCTATAGCCCCAATAGTTGACCCGAGTGAGACTTTACTTGCATGCAAGTGATGTTGAAAGCGACGATGTCTGAAGGTTTTGTTGGTTAAAATAACTTGAACTTAGGGTCTTATAACCATGTTCCAACAAATGGATAGGAGATCAAGGAGTACAAAGAAAGAATGCAAGACCTAGAGTAAGAAGTAAAGTGATAAAAAGGTGACAAGATCACTATCATATCATTCGTATCTCGTTCCTTTAACTTGTATGAGATGAGAACCACCTTGAGGCAATTGTATGGAAGCCTAGAATAATTCCATGACTTGTCTACACAATTTCTTACATTGTTAGACATGGTCAAGGATAAGACAATGTTGTTGTATGGAGTTAATATGTTTATGGATAGGCCAAAGAAGTGGAAATAAAAATATAAAACACACCCCCAAAATTTCCAAACATGACAGAAAGAGAGAACCATCTCAACTATGCAGCTCTAGCTAACTGTCAAACAACATGAACTACACTTAAAAATGATATATTTGCATCGATTAGCAATTGCAAATGTCTACACACAGTTGGCACTAAGAGGATGATTGGATGATTCTAGTTACCACATTTTGGAGATAAGGGTTCATCAAGGCTCATAGATGAAGTTTTGGTAGTGTTATAAGAACATGTCAATACTAAAGGAATTGTAATTGGAATGGTCACTAGAATCACTAAAGGCATATTAAAAGAGTATATAGTTGGGCCCTCTAGAGATATAAGTATGATCAATTCTTTTTTGAGCACACTAAAAAGAGATATGGGCCCTATGTCCAAAATGAAATATCTTATGAAGTCTCTTTAGAACAATTGGCTTTTATCTGAGTATTAGAAATATCTTCCCAACATGAGGTTTGGGTGGCTTATATTCAAGATAAATGACAAGGCCAATTATAGTATCTTGCAAATAATTTATAGTTTCCTAAAGTTTAGTAAAATGAAAAAATAGAGTGAGTCAAAAGTTTGTAGCTATCAAAGGGAATGTACGAAATACCAAGAAGTAGTTGCAACCTATAGACTATATATGTCCATAAGCACCTCATATCAAGGGCTCTTGCATTTTTGTAATTTTGAGAATTAATTCAAGAAATTTAACGAGGAGAATCCATCAAGGCCATTTTTTGAATAGAATCAATGGCGTTGTGTGATGGATTCTCTATGAACTATTTTTATTGTTACTACTATCTATTATACAACAATAAGGCTATATTTTTCATGCGATGACTATTCTTCAGTGAATTTAATGTCTATTACACTCATGTTTCTCATATGATGTTTATTTTTCTAAGATGGTAGGTATATGGTTGTGAATAGTTTCTTGTTATAGACTACTCAATTTACATTCATCATTCATGTTTATATCTTTGTTCTTTTTCTCTAACAACTAT
>SNQJ01S0006821.1:360561-396126 GCA_010110895.2 Picea sitchensis | reverse complement strand
TGTCCCATATAGGTTGTGGACACTTGAATCCAGGAACCACCCCTGCCTCTACCTCGGGTGAGAATTCACCTGCTTCGCAGATGTTGCCAAAAGGGCTAGTAGTTAGGGTTTTGTTGGTGCATTGTTGAAGCATTGAACCCCATGTCTTCCCCTGTGCCAACAAGTGCACACAAAAGGCACATTTGTACTTGAGATTGTGCATTAGAGGCACATACAGGATTGCAGTGTGCGGTAAGAATATACTTAGCCGAGAATAAAGAAGGAGAATAAAGAAGGAGAATAAAGGAGAGAAGAAAGCAAGAGAAGAAAGCAGGTGAAAAGGAAGGATATAAGTTCAGCGTGCCAAAATTAGAAATACATGCAAAAGCATGAGGAAAGTCATTTGAGAGTGAAAAATAAACATGAAGATGTAAAAGCAGGAAAATAAATCCCAAACAACAAGTCAACACAGGTTGTCATGTGTCGGAAAAAGATGTAATTGGGTTTTTGGGATAAGAAAAGTAGGGTTTTGAGCCCTAGAATTTACATGTAAATATCTAATTGGTTGGGAATATTAAGGGTTCTTATATTCTGTTATGAGGTCAATATGGGAGAAGAGTGAGAGAATATACTAAGAATGAACAGATCTACTTTTTAATGTTAGGGAGACGTTGCAGAGAGAAAGGATTGCACTGCAAAGAGGCCATGCAAGATGGAGATAAATATAGCATGATATATATATTGTAAGCGCAATGTGCACGCCTCAGATGATTACAACAAGAATAATAAAGAATCCAACCATTGTGGATGTAGCCCAAATTTGGGTGAACCACATTAACTACTGTGTCTACTTGTCTTTTATGCGATTGATCATGAATATTCCCTTTATGCATGTTATATTACATATGTATCGTATACGATCACTGCACAATAGGTATGAATGTTACAGTAGATGATTTATGTTGCAATATGCAGTGTAATGGTACTATATAACTAAATTCACTAAGTAACAAATAAAGAACAAAGAAAGGATAATGCACACTAAAAAAAAAGTAAGAATGATTAAGATGATCACCTCCCATTCCCTCACTATTGTAGGAACTTGGTTCCTATAGCCCCAACTGTTGACTCGAGTGAGACTTCTCTTGCATGCAAGTGATGTCAAAAGGGCCAATGTCTGAAGGTTTTGTTGGTTAAAATAACTTGAACCTAGGGTCTTATAACCGTGTTCCAACAAATGGCTAGGAGATCAAGGAGTACAAAGAAAGAATCCAAGACCTAGAGTAAGACTTAAAGTGATACAAAGGTGACAATACCACTATCATATAATTCAGATCTCATTCCTTTAAATTGTAGGAGATGAGAACAACCTTGAGGCAATTGTATGGAAACCTAAAATAATTCCATGACTTGTCTACACAAGTTCTTACATTGTTAGACATGGTCAAGGACAAGACAATGTTGTTGTATGGAGTTAATATTTTTATGGACAGGCCAAAGAAGTGGAAATAAAAATATAAAACACACACCCAAAATTTTCAAAGATGACAAAAAGAGAGAACCATCTCAACTATGCAGCTCTAGGTAATTATCAAACAACATGAACTACACTTAAAAATGAATATTTGCATCAATTAGCAATTGCAAATGTCTACACATAGTTGGCACTAAGAGGATGATTGAATGATTCCAGTTATTGCATTTTGGAGATAAGGGTTCATCAAGGCTCATAGATGAAGTTTTGGTAGATTTATAAGAACATATCAATACTAGAGGAATTATAATTGGGATGGTCACTAGAATCACTAAAGGCATATTAAAAGAGTATATAGTTTGGCCCTCTAGAGATATAAGTATGATCAATTCCTTTTTTAGCACACTAAAAAGAGATATGGTCCCTATGTCCAAAATGAAATATCTTATGAATTCTCTTTAGAACAATTGGTTTTTAGTTGAGTATTAGAAATATCTTCCCAAAATGAGGTTTGGGTGGCTTATATTCAAGATAAATAACAAGGCCAATTATAGTCTCTTACAAATAATTTATAGTTTCCTAAAGTTTAGTAAAATGAAAAAATAGAGCGAGTCAAAATTTTGTAGTTATCAAAGGGAATGTAAGAAATACCAAGAAACAGTTGCAACCTATAGACTATATATGTCCAGAAGCACCTTATATCAAGGGCTCTTGCATTTTTGTAATTTTGAGAATTAATTCAAGAAATTTAATGAGGAGAATCCATCAAGGCCATTTTTTGAATAGAATCAATGGTGTTGTGTGATGGATTCTGTATGAACTATTTCTATTGTTAGTACTATCTATTATACAACTATAAGGCTATATTTTTCATGCGATGACTATTCTTCAGTGAATTTAATGTCTATTACACTCATGTTTCTCATATGATGTTTATTCTTCTAGGATGGTAGGTATATGGTTGTGAATGGTTTCTTGTTATAGAATACTCAATTTACATTCATCATTCATGTTTATATCTTTGTTCTTTTTCTCTAACAACTATCTTTTTATGAAGTTTAGGTAGAAATATATAACTTGCCTTCTATATAGTTAGTTAGTTCTTCTATTAGCTAGGTTAGTTTAGAATAATTGAATTTTTTCACTTAGAGTAATTGCATATTGCATTCCATCAACAAACCCCATTGTTTTTAAGTAATGGTTTCTAGGACAAAATTTGAATGGGTCTCTTATCCCAAATGATGTGAGGTTTAATTGGAACTTCATATTGGGAAGAACCCATGTTTGTTGTAGGGAAATTTTCCCACATTAATATAAACTATATTTAGAAAGAGGGCTTCAGTTGTATGGTTGTTAGAAATACCTAATATTCACATGATCAAACCTATACAATCTCACCCTGTGAAACTTATCCTAGACATTTCCATACTAAAGATAACAATACCTAGTTAGAAACTGCTATCAAAGACACTTATCCCATTTTCAAAACCCTTAATTTACCTCCTAAAAACATGTACATTGTTCTCAAAACTAAAGTCCACACTTTACATCATCTCACTTAGGCATTCACTCAAAATATTGGGGATATAATTGTAGCATCTCTTTTTCCTAGATGGGGGATAGCTCATAATATGTGTATTGAAACTCCTCAATACATTATGGTTGATTCCATAGAATAATTCGTATAACTTACCTTGCAAGAAATTTCCCAAGATTTGGATCAAAAAACCTCCATCACCCTCGTCTTCACCTCAATATCCTCATTCTCCTAAACCTAAATTAAATGAAGTAGCCAATGAAATTATAAAACTATTTATAGCTTATCAAATGGATGATAATCAACTTGTATACCTAGTTGGATGTCCCAAATTACCTTAAAATTGAGAAGGAAGTTTCCTGATTTACCCAAACATCCCGAGATAATCTTACCCAAGTTCGATCTAGAAAAGTCACATGTTCTCAAAGATCAGATAAAAAAATTCTCCCTTCTTTAATGTTGATGAATGGAAAACATGAAGACATGGTATGTAGAATATTACCCTACACCTTTGAGAACAAAGCATATACCTTGTATTATAGTTTACCAATAGACTCCATCATATGCTAAGATGATTTCAAGAAGGAGTTTATTAGTAAATTTGGTGAAGAGAAAACTCCAACTACTCTTTTAAAAGAGATAATAGCCATTAAAATGGAGGAGAAAGAAAGGATCAAATATTTCAACCCGCACTTCACCACTATAATTTATGAATAAATTATTATTAATGCCCAACCAGCCAAGGGAGTAGTGGTAGTTACACATTTTCCTTGCATGCATATATTTCCATGTTTTTCAAAAGGAATGTTAATACCGCTTTGCAATTTTTTTTAGGAAGCCAAGAAGGTGGAGAAAGAAAATTCTCACCCTAGTAGGGAACCCGAGAGGAGAGGACAATAATACCATGAATGTAGGAAATAAACTTTTTGTGTTGAACAAACCTACAGAAAATTAACCCAATGATTTTAGAAGTTGTAATTAAGATGGTCAAGAAGTTATACAATGAAGTTGTTGACCTCAAAAATAATTCTAGGGAATGAAAATCCAACCAAAACCTGTTTAGACCCTTTCATAGAAAAAACAACAACTAACCCAAACTCCTAGAATGCTCAAATATGAATTTAATTCTAGAGGAGGTAGGGATGGACAAATTTTTTACCTACCATAAATATAATCATTCTAAAAATACCTATCTCCAGTGGATCAACAGTATGACTATAGTTATAAACTAGTTACTTGATCAACATTTTCTTTCTGATAAGATATCCCAAGAGGTTGACATTGAGGAAACTACTAAAAAAGGGGACACATCTAGGGAAGCTACCATGTTCCTTTGGGATTGGGAAACATACTTTGATAATGATGTGTTATGATAGATATCAGTAAGATATTTATAGGCCACCCAACCTACCCAAAAGAACTATAGTTTAAGAAGAAAGGGACTTGTAACTAATGCTACCATTCCGACCAAACCTACTCCAACATTCATAAATGTTACACCACCCACACAGATTCAGGATAATACTACCACCCCTCAATCCAAATCCTCTACGAGTGTTTCCTAATATAGCAGGGCCTTAGTGAATAGCCCAACTACACAATCTATGAGTACAGTTCTATTGAATACATGAAGAAAACTAAATCCAATGTTTCCATGTGTGACATTTGTACCTTACCCCAAGAAAGAGATTTTATTTTGAATACCTTCAAATCTCTTCCCAATCCATAGTAAAAAACCATAACCACTCTAGAAAGTCAACACAAGCCCACTAAAAGTAGATCAAAAATTGAAAACAAACAAGAGGATAAAGTAACACATAAATCTAACATTAATGAAACTAACTTAGACATGCATTTAAATCACAGATGCCCATATTCTTACCAACTATTGAAATATACAACTATAATGTTCATAATTGTTTAGTAGATTCATGAGCATCATCTAACGCAATTCCTTATTTCATTTCTCAAAGAATAATTGTTGTTTCTTGAGCCAAACCTCCATATGGATTGCCACATAGGTTTAGTGGAAGGAATGTTTGCACAGTCTTAAGAATGCATGTGCAGCCCTAAGAACGTGCAAACATTCTTACTGATAAAATTATTTAAAGGGATCGAGTGCGATTTGTTCCCATTGTACACAAAATGAGCTCGCGTTTCTCTCATTTGGGAAAATATAATCGAGCTAGAGAGGAGGAAAAAAGGGAGGAGGGGGCCACCATATCCAGATATGTTACATTTTTCTTAATTTTAATCCAATTTAGTCATTCCAATTTAGTATTTTTCTCCCAATAATCTAAATTAAAAAAAAAAAATGTAATTTTGTATTTAAAAAAAAATGAACCTAATTTACATGGCATGGATTTTAAATTGCAGCATATATAATACAATGGAACCCCAAGACAATTTAAACCACTCAGAATAAAACTAAGAATATCAAAACCCCAACCCACCACCACCACACAATGTAAACACTTAAATTGATGAGGGCTTGGTTATATTACGAACCCTTGAGGAACAATTAAGGGAGACTAAAGATCCTAGAAGAGTATCCTTGTCCACTTCCTTGGACATCATTGTGCATTCTGTTGCAAGTGGACATTGTCCTCTATTTATGATTATAGAGAACGAATGTATGAGTACTATAGCACTGGTTTGGACAGAAACCAAGTCAAAGAACTAGGCATTTAAAAAAAAATATGTTGTCTATTTTTAGGGATCCTAGAAATGGACAAGAAATACCATTGACCAAGAAACACATCTCTATTAACTAGCGCATCCATACAAAAATTATTCAAAACTGGATGGATAAGTGGTATATGGTTTTTGATAAACCTCCCTGCAATAACAGTGAGATGCCCTTATATTTTCTGAGAAAATTATGGACTGAGTTTATTATGGGTAAGCATGTCAACTACTTTTGCACTGGTGACTTCCATGGGGTGGGTCGAGGGTCTGTTGTTGGGAAAAACACCCTACAGACTAGCAAATAGAGTTTAGACTTTGCATGCAGATATGACCAGACTTTGCATGCAGATATGACTGAATAGAAATTACTTTCTACCTTCATCCCTAGATTTAAATCCCCTTTTCTTAGTAAATGTGTGGAAAGATCAACCTACCTCGTTCCTGGCATTTGATGTCGATCCTCTGTTGAGCTTGATTACTTGTTCGCAATACTCCTTCCAAAGCTGACCTGCATTCAAGACAAGCAATAACTATGCATGCATACTACTTATATACTAATGGGTTAGAAATCAAAACATATACTGATCAAACTATAAACAGTTCATGAATTGGGACGAGAAAAACATTCTCTTTATTACTTAAAATGAGTCAACTTACAAAAGCTGAGACCGGCCACCGCTCCTCGAATCTGATCCTGGGCTCCTCTTCTTCTGTCCTTCAACTTCTTTGCTTTGAATCTCCTTTGGTATAAATAAAGGCTAAAGGGTTGGGACAATGGGAATACATGAATGGGCAGAGTTTCTTTGCTATATTCTTCCTCCTCCAAATGGTACCCCTACCCTTTCTTTTATAGGCTAGAAGGAGCTAAGTATTTGGATGAATCCTCAGCCATGCATGGCCGGGAGTTTCAGTTAACTCACCCATAGCTTTTTGTTCCATCAACAACTTTCTTTTTTTCATGCTTTTGTCGGTCCACACAGGCTTTTTTGGGTTAGCTAGTGTGTACACATGTGCAGTAATGAGTTAGGGAGAGTGGGCCTTTATTCAAGAAGATTTTCAAAGAGTTGTTCAGCAGTGTTTTGGAAAAGAAGGGATATGAGTTGGCATGATGCCAGGTAAGCATGTGTGGTTCAATTTAGGGTTATAACATATGTACCCTAATGTGTGAGGTCAAAAAATCATCTAATGGCCGAAATACATTACCATTCTTTACTGATGTGTCGAACGATTGAGCCCAAGGATCAGGAACCGGGAGGTGTCGTCTGCAAAATAACAAATTTCTCACTGAGGCGGGCATACCCATTCTCAGGATAAAATAGAACCATGGCTACCAATCAAATACATTGTATATCCATGTCAAATAACTATAAAGAGTAGCCGCAAACAATACATAGAGGAGCTACATCTCGAAATTAGAAAGATATACATATAGAGTATCCATCTTCCAGAAGTTGATTCGACCTGATGGCTGGAGATGAGATCTTCAGAGCTTGAGCAACAATTTCAAAATCTTCAAAACTCGGGTAGGATTGTAATATGAGTGTACGACTGCACTACCCAAGGTCTTCGACGGCTCGTCGGTCATGGAATTGATAATCTTGATGATCAAACTAAAGGCTCCAGTGATTTCGAACAAGGACTTGATTGGAAGTTCAGGATGGTCGGGTATGAGGACAAGAGACATATTGCAGAGGGGCCAACTCAGGCTTGGTGACAAAATTTCCTTGGACAATAGCATGACAAATGATGAGACTCAGGCAGCATGTATGTTAATCATAAGTCTACGAAGCAGGAGGCAACACAAACTCTCCATATGTTTGGAAGGATAACCAAATGGTGGAGGACACAACTCTATATAGCGAGAAAAAGCTTCCTAAGTTCATACTACATCCCATAGTCCGATGAACAAACAGACAGATGTGATTTATCCAAGGGCAACTCATTATGCTGCCAATAAACAAAAGACTTTTCCCTTCCTCTTTTTGGGGTATATTTGATTTTTTTTTCTTTTCAGTATTTGTGGAAAAAGAATAAAGAAATATTACGTTACAAGGGAGGAATGAGTGTTACAAACATACAAGTTCAAGGCACAAGGACAAGACTGATGTTCTAGTAGAAAGATACTTGGGAAAAATCCTGCGGTGGCCAAAGGTGTTTAGACGCAGAAGCAAACTGTCACAAGGTTGGTGTATAAGGTATGCAAATGCAGTTAACAAAACACACAATGGTAACGTCCTTCAATGTAAGTTTAATGAGCTCAGAGAAGGTAAGCTCAGTGGTTTTTCATATTTAGAGAGTCTGAAAAAACATAAAAGGAGACTCCATTGGGGTACCTTTTTCGAAGGTAGTCTAGTCGGTTCAAAAAAGGGGTAAACTAGCACCGACAAGATGTCTATTCAAAACCATTTTAACGAGTGTGATAAAGACAACATCACTCGACCATTTTTTCAGTTTTAAGGAGTCTGAAAAAATATTAACTATGGACTCCATCAGGAATGTTCTTCTAGACCAATTTAACAAGTGTGAAAGAATAAGGTCACTCAGCAATCTTTTCAATTTTAGGGAGTTTGAAAAGAGCTTAACTATGGACTCCATGGGGGTTCCTTCTTCATAAGTTTAGTCCCTCAGGCCTGAAAAAGGGATAAAATTATACCTGAGAGTACTCTTCTAGAGAATTGAAGTTCCATAGAGTATACCTCTGTTTGTACAGTTGACCGTCCAGACCGAAAAAGGGGTAAACTACCGTCGGACAGACGTGACTTCAAATTTCAGTTTAACGAGCGTGAAATGCCACAAGATCTCTCAACAATCTTTTCATGTTTAGAGGGTCTGAAAAGGTCTTAAAAGAAGACATGTTTAAGGAGCATTCTTCTGGACCAATTTAACAAGTGTGAAGAAACAAGGTCACTCGACAATATTTTCATCTTTAAGGAGTCTGAAAAGGGCTTAAAGAAGACACCATAATGGTTACTTTTCTCAGTTAATCCGGACGAGATGAAAAATCATAAATGCAGTCTCGCTGGATGTTTCTTTTGGATCTCAAAGAGAGCTTGAAAAACAACAAAGGTAGCTCATGATCGAAACTTTGTGGGTCGATGTCGGGTATCTCCTTGTAAGACCAGGAAAAAACATCGCAGAATTCTTTAAAAATATCTATATAGAGTTGAATCTCTCTGAGGGAGCAGTCAGCTCCGACGAAAACATTCTTCGCGACACCAAGGTTTCGAGAGATATTGATTGGTATAGTTTCAGTGATAGTTGTCATATTTCTCTTAGCATAAATTTCGCGTGTAGCTAAGAGATTAATAGGACAAGGCTGATCTCCCATCATAGTCACAATGAATTCTCCTGCTTTGATTTGGCTTAACTCTGGGAGGAAATATGATATGTGATGAAGATCTTCCCAAGGTTTGTCTGGACTAGTCATTGCTTCGATTACTGCTTCGTCAGAGGGCAAGACTAAGTGTAATGAATTGATGTTGGTGAGAGAAACCTGAGCCCAAATAGGCTCTAGAAGTGGATTTAACTCTTGTGCAGGAGTTGGATCAGTGTTAGCTCAAGATTGATGGACTAAAGAGTAGGCTACTTCAGTGGAAGACAAGGGCATGGACATGCCTGGGTGCCCTTTCTCATCCATCGTGGCCGATGGGGAAGGAAGTATCCATGGATCCTTGAAGTAAGTCGTGCGGAACGACGAAAATTGAAAAATATCAACCTTATGGTGATTGGATATAAATTTGATATCGTCGTGAGGAGGTGGGTAATCGAAGGTACCCATCAAGGATGGGCACAAACCAACTCCTACGTTTACAACACCTGGTTGAGGATTATCAATCATTGGGACCGTGGATGCCCCCAAAGTTGGGTCAGGTCTGGAGAAAGACAATTAATCGATGGTCACTATCCATCCCTCGTGTGGAAACAAAAAGACCCAGAAAAATGTAGCAACCAAAGCTTGCATAGAATAAGTCCAACTCCATCCTAACAAAAGGTTATAGTCAAGGGGAGCGTCGACTACTTCTACCTCGACGCACACGGTCTTCCCTCTTAACTGCACGGGGAAAGACAGAATGATACCATGTGGTCAGAATGAATGACCATCGAAAGTAGTGAGGAGAGTAGGTGACGGAGACAGAACGGGCTAGCCGATGGCCTTCCAACATGATAATGAAATAACGCATGTCGAGGTGCCCTCATTCACTACAGTGCGACAAATATTCCTTGTAAAAGTTTTCATGGGATGAGCCACTACTATCTAAAACGCTACGTGGTAAGGCAGACGAGGTTTTAAGTCGGTTGTATCTAGCATGATTGTACTCAGATTACAAGTCTCGGTAGACCCTAGAGCTATTAAGAAATCTTTCTTCTGGGAAGGACAACTTTGGAGGACCTCCAAAGCAGACATCGCACAAGGGGTTTGTGATAAATCCTCCACCACATGGTAGTTCTGGGCGACCCTTGTGTTAGGGTTGTGAGAAGCTCTCTTAAACACGCCTTTGGGGATGCGTGTCATTGTTTCACCCAACGTCTTCTCAATCTATAGAGGAAGAGATGGGAGTTTGGCTTCTTTTCCCTTCTCAGAAGTGCTTGGTTGACTATAGTCATGTGCTCTAGTTGATAAAAAAGAATCACCTTTTACCATATATACATTCATGGATGCGGGGTTGTTTGGAGGCAGGCAGTTTTTTTGGTTGCCCCCTTCCGTGCTTGCAGAGGCTTGAGTTAGATTTTGCCCATGTTGAAATGGATTATTCAACACTACCTGTTGTTGCTATGTGACAAAATTTTGGGCCTCTGCAAGTTGAGGACAAAGATGGGTCAGGTGGTATTCCACACACAAGTTGCATGGATACCTCGCCTTCTATTTTTAAGTGTTGTCCCCGTAAGCATTATCATTGGGTTTTTTATCCCCCTTACCCTGCTTTCGTTGTTTTTTCTTCCCTTCAGGCTGTTGGGTGGCCTTTGGGTTAGTCGACTGCACTGTGTGTACTTCCGACATTTTGGTAGGGGGAGAAACCAAAGCAGTAGTTTGGCTGGCCGCTGTGTGTTGTATGGATAACTGCTGCAACTGCTTTGTCAATTGCTCAACGAGCTTGGTTTGTACTGAACCGACAATACCATTGGCATATGGTCCAACTCTCTGTCTAGTCTTATCTAGTATTGAACGTGGTGCATCTGGTAAGATGTTGTATAATAAACTGGACTAAGAATAGATGAGCTCAAACTGTTGAGCCCTCATGATGGCATCTTCTTCGGAGAAAACTCCTGACGTCACAATGTCTTTGGATAACTATGGGACCAAAGACTTAAGGAACCACTCAAGCAGGAATGCTGGTGGGACTGGTACCTTGATTAAACTCTTCCGACGTCTCCATTCTTGGATGTGATCAAATATATGGTCCACTGTTGTCTGTTCGAAATTGACGAGAAGCTCTATGCCAGTGTCGTATCTCATAGGTAACTGGAAATGGTTAAGGAAAGCCATCGCCAGTTCACCAAAAGAAGAGTATCTTGAGCGATCGAGCTCAATGTACCATTTCGTGGCACTCCCAATGAGAGTATGTTGAAACAATCGCAACTGTACAAAGTCATCTTTCAATGAGTTAGATGAGCACCAAAGATGAAAGGTAGTCACATGATCTCCTGGATCTTCATTAGGCTTGGCTTTGAAATTTGGAATATCCGAAGGCAACTTCATCGACATAGGATGCCAACGCGAATTGTGACAAATAGGGTCATTCAACAACCTTGTCAAATTTGGCAAGTGTAAAGTCGCCAGGAACGGTAGTTTGGGTTGTTGTTGATAACCTGGGAAAAAGGGTCCTGGAGTTTGAATGGCACCAGGTTGCCAGGAAAAGTTTGGTTGTTGGCTCGGGTTCTGGTAGAAGCCATGGCCTTGGCCAGCGTAAGGATTTTTCATATGTGGAGACATCATCGACTGATTTCCCAAATAGGACATAGATTGTTGGACATGTATTGTATTCGATGGAATTTGGGAAGGATTACCCCATGCCGATCACATGGGGATAGGCATAGTAGTTTGTCTGGGGTTCCATTGATTGTGGAAAGAATTACCCCAAATCGACATTCCAGAGGAGGGAACAGATCCTTGCCCTGAATTCCAAGGTCCTGCTAGGTTTGCACCCTATGCAGGAATAGTACCCTGCACAGAAGTAGATTGTTCAAAAATGGGGTTGCCCCCAGTTGGGAAAGTGGCTGATGAGAAGGTGTTGTTACCAAACGTTTTGTTCCAAGAAAATGACGTTGAATCTACCAACATACTATGCGAAGGTGGTCCTTGACTCCCTGCTCCAAATAAACTATTGTGTGTAGGTTGCCCGGCGGATGGTTGATGCAAGCCACCGAGTGAAGGGGACAAAGGAGGGATATGACCTCCTCCGTAAGGAAAATCATTAAAAGGGACAGGAGTGCCCCCCATGTGACCTTGCAAAGGAGCGCTAGAGCTCCCTGCCCCCAGACTTAAAGTCTATAAAGTGGAGTAGGAAAGTATAGGACTTGTACCTGAACTAGGCATCCCGTATGAGAACGGAGGGGCTGTCGCACTTGATGTGAATGGGGATATGGCCACTGCCAAAGACGGGTTCGGACCACTGTGCAAAGTAGTTGCGGTCGAGACCATGGTGGCTCAGACCGACGATGATAGTTTAGGAGATGACAACTCTCCTTTGGTGACAACCGTGGTGGGAATTGAAGAATTCCCAGAAGGAGTAACAACATTTGTGTCCATTGTTGTGTGCGACACTGTCTGGCGATCATGAAATTGAATTGGTACAATAAAAGGTGCCAAGAAATCAGTGGTTGGGGTTTCAACCTGGCCAAGAGCGGTTGCTTCAAGGTCCAAAACGGTCGATTCCTCCAAGGGTTGTTCAGGCACAAAGGTTTGTAACCCAATTACTTCAAAAGACCCTTGTTGGTCTAGCTTCCGCCTTAAAGGTGGTGGGGGTGGCTCCAGTGTAAACGATGGTAGGCCAAGAAGCCTTCGTGACTGGTAGAGCTCGGGATCCTCCACTATGTGAGAAGATCCAAGAAACTCTAAGGTAGTCTAAACGCTCAAAAGTAACACACACTAAGAAAAAAGTCCCTATAAGATAAGACAAGCAAACACTAAATTAATTTGAAGAACAGTTACAACAACCAACACTAGAGCAACTTACCGGTGCAAGTGAAGCTAAAAAACGGAAGAACCCTCCGGGTATACTCTACAAAGTGTGGCCCAATTTCTGTCCTAGGTACCGTGGTATACCCCCGCAGTCACCTATGTATGTCCCTAACAAATATTGGCAACTAGGTTGCTAGCACGCGAACAGTCACTAGGCAGGTGCAGTCGAAAGTCGGGTAGACCACAATGAGTAGGGTATTGAACCCGAAACCTGTCAAGGGTATCGAGATAAAATGGTCTGGAAGACAACTGAGGATCTCAAATGGATTCGAGACCCACGAAGCCTCGTGACAAATGCAAATGATAGAATCCCAAAACAATCCCTCTATATGTGTTCTCCACTACGATTGGTCTGGCTTTGGAGGGGTTATCTCCACTACCTTTCCGCACACGACCTCGTGTTTACCCCCTATGTTAGAGGGGGGTCCTGGATAAATTCCATGAAACTGGACTTAGACACTCTCTATCTCAGACTCCAATGTTTGATTTTAAATGGCCTTGAAGAGTTTCCTCTCCAACCTAATCCAAGGCCCTAGTCCTGAACTAGTTTGTGAACCCTACAAACATAAAAATCTAGTAGATTTTAAATTTAGTGTTACTTTTATGGATTTGTCTTACGTCAAGGGGTATGAGGGTGAAACTGATGATGTGTCAAAGACAAAAGAAAAAAATGAATGAAAAATTTGGAAACAAAACTTTTACTGAATGCAAAATTGCAAAACTTTTCTAGAGAAAGATTTTTTAACTTTTCTAAGATTTTGGACAGCAAACTCAAAGGAATTTCACTCGACTATGAGCTACTTATGATCTAAGTGAACTGCAAAAACTTATGAAATAAAAGACTTTTCCCTGGCCTAATAATGTAGAAACACCCTGTTCAAACAAACAAGAAAATGAAAAGATTTTTTTATTTTTATTTTAAATGCAAGTAAAGCAAGAAAGGGAAAATACCGACAAGCAAAAACCCAAAAAAACAATTTTGGCCTAAATCGGAGATCACAAAGAATCAGATTAACAAATCACACAATAGAAATTGTAAAAACAATGACTCTCACACTTGTCTAAAAACTGTAATTTTTTTTTATTTTTTTGACAACGTTTTAAATGAGAAAAAACAAGCTAAGGGTAAAATTAATCCTAAGCTACTGACTGTTCAAACAAAGATTCAAACACCTGAGAGGAATAATTCTCATCAAGGGAAAGGATGATTGCCTTACCCTTAACAAAAAGTATCATGTACAAACACGCGACTGTTACTCAAACAACACATGCGATGAACAGAGATAGAGGGCATGTACACGTAGGCTAACCTTGTACAAGTTGCGTGTATATCTAAACTCTAAGAAAAAATGAAAACAGATAGACCAAACCAGGAAGAGACCACTGATATTGATAACTAGGATCCCTTGAAGGCTTGGATAATCTTTCTAACAGAAAAACAAATAATGCAAGGAAAAAATAATAAGGCGAAAGCAATCTGAGATAGGACTGTTAGCAAACAAGACTCAGACAGAATTCCAGAAAACCCCCTGAGAATGTGTGATTCTGATAGGGAAGAGGAGGACTGCCTCTGAGGTTTTCTAAACTCCTACACGCTACTGCTACCTCTATAACTAGCATTCACACGCGGTCTGTAAGAGGATAGGGCGTGGGTACATGCGTGCAGGCCTTGTGAAGGCCGCGTGTACCTTTGTGGGTCCCGAAAAACACAGTTAAGTAAAAGTCAGGGAAAGATGATATGGAAAACCAAACTCCCTGCTAGCTTAGACTTTATAGAAATGAAAAGAAAAGACAGGCAAGAAAAACTAGTCTTTAAAATACCCAAAAACTAAATAAAATTCTAGGAACCCTAGAGAGTCTCCCCAATACGGTCGCCAATTCCGTTGTTGGGAAAAACACCCTACGAACTAGCAAATAGAGTTCAGATATTGCATGCAGATATGACCGAATAGAAATTACTTTCTACCTTCATCCCTAGATTTAAATCCCCTTTTCTTAGTAAATGCATGGAAAGATCAACCTACCTCGTTCCCGGCGTTTGATGTCAATCCTCTGTTGAGCTTGATTACTTGTTCGCAATACTACTTCCAAAGCTAACCTACATTCAAGACAAGCAACAACTATGCATGAATACTACTTATATACTAATGGGTTAGAAATCAAAATATATACTGATCAAACTATAAACAGTTCATGAATTGGGACGGGAAAAACATTCTCTTTATTACTTAAAATGAGTCAACTTACAAAAGCTGAGAGCGGCCACCACTCCTCGAACCTGATCTTGGGCTCCTCTTCTTCTATCCTTCAACTGTTTTGCTTTGAATCTCCTTTGGCATAAGGAAAGGCTAAAGGGTTGGGACAATGGGAATACGTAAATGGGCAGATTTTCTTTGCTATATTCTTCCTCCTCCAAATGGTACCCCTACCCCTTCTTTTATAGGCTAGAAGGAGCTAGGTATTTGGATGAACCCTCGGCCATGCATGGCCGGGAGTTTCAGTTAACTCACCCATAGCTTTTTGTTCCGTCGGCAACTTTCATTTTTTCATGCTTTTGTCGGTCCACGCGGGCTATTTTGGGTCAGCTAGCGTGTACACGCGTGCAGTAATGAGTTAGGGCGCGTGGGCCTTTATTCAAGAGGATTTTCAAAGAATTGTTCAGTAGTGTTTTGGAAAAGAAGGGATATGAGTTGGCCTGATGCCAGGTAATCATGTGTGGTGCAATTTAGGGTTATAACAAGGTCCGCACAGGACTGAGAGCATTCTAGGAACGACCCCGTGTTAGGTCCCCATCCCCCCAGGTGAAGGCATGACCCCCCTACCCAACATCATCTTGTTGCAGAGAACTTGCAAAAGGTACAACTAGCAATCTCATCATTGATTCGTAGCTTAGTGCAACACAATAGCTTTGTTTCACTATCTCAGCAGGAGGTTCCTGCCAATGACATTGATAGAAGGGTGGGAGCATCAACATGCACATGAGAGTACAGTGAGGAGAGGGCACATGGACATAGAAACCATTCATGTGAACATCATAGATGCTCGAGCTATGGGAAGACATGCTATGGGCCTATAGAGCCCACTAGACAACATATCTTCATGGAGGAGGTTAGTATCTTAACCCTCTCTATGTTCTTCATCGTTATACATTT
Organism: Picea sitchensis; assembly: GCA_010110895.2. Classification (NCBI taxonomy): domain Eukaryota; kingdom Viridiplantae; phylum Streptophyta; class Pinopsida; order Pinales; family Pinaceae; genus Picea; species Picea sitchensis. Next base: position 380,116 of record SNQJ01S0006821.1, on the reverse strand, counting down.
ATTTTGTATTTTGTGTATTTATATAGATATTTAATTGTATGTTGTTTTGTAGTTGTTGTGTCCCAGTAGCAGACCCTCTACGCCTATGGATGCATTAGTTCCTAGCCCCACCACTAATGCAGCAGTAGATGTAGCATGTTTATTGGGTGCACTGTACACACATGTATGTATCACATCTGATAGATTCAACATAGCCATTTCTTTATTTTATGAAATCCTCAAATTTTTTATATGTTCTTGTGTTTCTATAGGATTTGACACCAAAAAATAATATCCTGTAATTATCAAATTGTTTGTGTTTATGCTTTTGAATTTTACTATTTTTATAAACGAGCACAGGCCCTTCATCTAGGGCTACCTAACCATTACTTTAGTAAATCAACACTTTATTTATATGTGTGGGCCTACATGATTGCCCAATGGTCGTCTAGGGATACTCTACCGTTATTTTAGTTAAACAACACTGTAAATACAAGGTTTGCCAGCAACTATTTATTACAACGCGTTCTTTGTTTCCTCCAATCAACTATTTATTCTAAAGCGTTCTTTGTTTAAGGAAATAGTTGGGTTTCGCGGGCTATTGCGAAAAAGGGCGCCAAGCATGACAATATCTTAAACCTAGAGGAAGCGCAGGCTATTGCCAAAAAGGGCACCAAGCATGACAATATCACTGAGCTGGAAGAAGGATGGGATGTTATTTATAAAGCTATGCTACAGTTAAGAAGCCGATTGGAAGAAGGAGATATCAAGCTTCAGGTGGCTGCGGAGGAGTACTCGATTGTGTATACTATCATGTACAATATGTGCACTCAGGACTATCCTTGATATGCAGAGGAAATGTATGATAGATATAAGGATTCCATTAAAGAGTACATAAATTCAATGGTTTTACCGGCATTAATGGAATAGATTGATGATCAGTTGATGTTGAGAGAGCTTGTCAAACACTGGAACATTCACAAAAGCAATGCTCCATTGGATGAACGCCTTCTTCAAATATTTGGATCATTATTTCATTGTAAAGAGCTCCCTTCCTGCACTCAAAGAAGTGGGAATCATGTACTTCTGAGACCTGGTCTTTCCTATAGTGCGAATCAATGTGAAAAATGTAGTGATTGTTGTTATTGATCAAGAGCGTGAACGACAGCAAACCGATGGCACACTATTGAAAGATGTTGTGGGTATTTTTGTGGAGCTTGACATGGATTTCTATACAAATGATTTTGAAGTGGCCATGTTGGAACATATTGGAGCTTACTATTCTCGGAAGGATATTTCATGGATTTTAGAAGATTCATATACGACCTATATGTTAAGGATTGAATAATGTCTGATACGCGAAAAGGAAATAGTTTCCAGATATTTGCATCGAAGCAGCAAGCATAAGGTATTAAACAAAGTAGAAAATGGACCGATTTGCTGTTATATGACACATTTTCTAGAGGATGAGCATTCATGTTGCCTTACTTTGCTTAGGGACCGTAGGAAGGACAATCTTTTGATGATACATACGTTGTTTGATAGAATACCTAATGGTTGGGATTCGATTGCAAATATTATTAAACAGTATGTTATGAGTGAAGTAACTCCACTGGTTAAACATGCTGAAGATGCTCTAAACCATGACGCTGGGAGAAGGGATACAAGTCTATTGCTGCAAGGAATTACGTGACAAGCATATGAAATATGCTGTGGATGTTTTTCAACATAGAATTATTGTTTATAGGGATTTAAAAGAAGTATTTGAGGTGTTCTACAATAAAGTAATTGTAGGAACTACCAGTGCAGAATGGTTGGCCACATTATGTCATAGTGTACTGAAAAAGGATTTCTCTAAGAAAATGTTAATCAGGGATGAAATAATTGAAAATGTGGTTGAATTTTTAGATTATATCAGTGATAAAGATATGTTTGCACAATTATACAGGAAAAGGCTAGCTCTGAGGTTTATGTTTGACAAAATTGTAAGTGTTGATCTTGAGCATAGCACATTGTCAAAATTGATGTAGAAATGTCGTGTCGAATTGACATCGAAGACGAGGGGCATGCTTATAGATTTGACAAGATCACGGGAGAGTCAGAGTAGATTCGAAACATATCTTAATAATAATAGAAATAGCCATCTAGGAATAGAGTTTACTGTGACAGTTTTGACAACCGGATTATGGCCAACATTCAAGAGTTATTAGCCTAATGTACCTTCAGAGCTGGTTAGATGTGTTGAAGTATTCAAAGATTTTTATTCAACAGAAACCCAACATCAACAACTTACATGGATATATTCATTGGGAACGTGTACTATAATTGGTAGGTTTGGTGGAGGGCCAATAGAAATGATAGCAACCACTTGCCAAACAACAATATTATTGTTGTTCAATGCCTCTGAAAAGTTGAGCTATTCCAAGATCAGAACTCACGTGAATTTGGCGGACGAAGAAATTGTTAGACTGTTATATTCACTTGCATGTGCCAAGTACAAAATTATTCTTAAGAATCCAGATACAACCACGGTAAGTACAGCGGATGATTTTGAAATCAATCTTAATTTATTTTGAAATCAATCTTAATTTATTTTGAAATCAATCTTAATTTTACAGATAAAACAGGGAAGGTAAAAATTCCAATGCCACTGCTGAACAAGAAGACACATGGGACTGAGGATACTTATCACGACAGAGGTTAGCAAGAGAAAATTTTGTTATGGAAGTGAGCAGGAGTTAGCTCAATTAGATATTCAAAGTTTTTTATGAATTGGATATTCAAAGTTTTTTATGATTGTTTTTAGCAAGGGTTTTTTGAGAAAATCTTGTTATGGATGTATTTGCTTGTATTTTATTTATCGTATTTTGCTTATATTTCTAACAAAGTGAATGGAATGGTGGGAGGGGGGCTTTATTAGATAAATGATCTAATAAAGCTCCCCCTTCCACCCTCTATATTTATGTTTTTGTTTTTTTAAATAACAAATTGATAAGTAAATATTTCTAACAAAGTAAGAATGGAATGACTATTTGTAATTTTTTTGAAATAGCAAATATGATAAGTAAAATATAAAATAGTGAACAATTAATTTTTAATATATTTTTTAAAAAGTTTTTATATTTTTTAATAATATTTTCTAAAATTTTAATATATTGCAAGAGTTTCCTAGACTTTGGGAAGGTGGATACGAGTGTCCCAAACGAATAGCCTTAATATGACTGTAGCTACACAAGCCTAGTAAAACATGTTTTTCCTTTGATATCATTGAATGTTTTTTTCATTTTCTTGTATTTTTTTTCATAAGCCTAATATGGCTGGGTTAAATAAGCTTGGAAAAACATGTCCTTCCTTCTATATCATTGGATGTCTTTTTTCATTTTATGGTAATTCATAAATATTTAAACATTATGATAAGTTTGTTACGTTAACCTTGACTATGAAAAAGTTTTGGTGGCATGTTGTCCATGCTTATAAACACGCTTAGGAGTAAGTGCTGGAAGTGAGCAGGGTTAGTTCACTTGGATATTCAAAGTTTTTTATGATTGTTTTTAGCAAGGTTTTTTGAGGAGAAAATCTTGTTAGGGAAGTGAGTAAGAGTTAGCTCACTTGGATATTCAAAGTTTTTTATGATTGTATTTTAACTATTTTATTTTATTTATATTTCTAACAAAGTGAGAATGGAATGGTTATTTGTATTTTTGATTTTTTAAATAGCAAAATGATATGTGAATATTTATAACAAAGTGAGAATGATATGGCTATTTGTAATTTTTTTGAAATAGCAATGTGATAGCTGAAATATGAAATAGTGAACAATTAATTTTTTAATAATATTTTTTAAAATTTTAGTTTTTTAATATGTTGCAATGGTTTCTGAAAAGTTGGGAACGTGGGTGTATAAAAAATATTTTAGATTACAATGTATAGAGACATTGATACATTTTAAATCTTATTTCAATAAAATTGAATGTCAATTGAGGATAATGTTTCTCCTATTGCAACAACTACAATATTGAAATTACTAATTTAATTTGTGCTAATAATTATATGAATATATTAACACAATAACTTTAATATCCATAAATATTCCATTAGAAAATGAGAAACAAAATTGAAAATACATATATATATACAATTTTAACATCTTTTTAAAATTAAATTTTACATATATAAACTTTAAACATCTTTGTAAATTTTAAGCATTATTCTTTTTTTATTGGAAAAAACAAAATAGTACTACTCTTCTAATACGAAAATACAATAAAAGTCAATGATATGGTTGGTTGCTATCAACTAGAGAGTGGAGCAAATGCTTATAGTGGATAGGGTATTGATTTATTGGACTTTCATGTTTAGTTTGGGCTTGAAGGAAAACATACATGCATTAAAAGTCTTTCATATCTATAACTATAAAGTGATTATCATTAAGTTTTTTACTTAATTGATTTTTGAAATAATATTTAACTATAGTTTAGTCTTAGTTTTATAGTGATATTTTGAATAAATATAATGAAAATATTTGTAAGAAATTATGTATTTGTAATAATGAAATAAATATATTTACATGGACTTTCTCAACCAGTTCCCAAGCTCCCTAAACTTCGGAAAAGATATTGAAATAAGGCGAAATTATGGTTTTTTATATAATTTTTTTATTTTTAATAAGTTTTTTGAAATTATTTATGATTTTTTTAATAATTTTTCTTTTAATTTTTATAATTTTAAATTTTGTATATACTGACATTATTTATAATTATTTATTAAATTTATTTTTTATTTTTAACAATGTAGTTTACACCTACTTAATTGTTTTTTTCGTGATTAACATTATGAACAACCATATATAAATAATTTACATTTTGGATGACATAATATTTATGTTGTAATGCGTTTATATTGTGATCACTACGGTTGAAGATTGGTTAATAAAACCAATTAATACTCTCTTCTCATTTTGAGTATTTATCTCCATATTTCATGTCTTTGGTGGAATTATTCACTTAAATTGAAGAATTATACACTTCAATTTGGTTAGTCCCCCGAATCCCCTGATTTTTGGTGTAAATATTTCTCTTCTGGTTTTAGAATTGTGAAGATTATTGTTGAAGATTCATCAATAAAATCAATTAAACACTCACACTTGTAATCATTTTGACCATTCATTTTTTCATATAGATTCAATTTGATTTTGATCACTAATTAAATCTTTAATTACATGAATTGTTTGACTTGGGAATCTTCTTCTCTTAGTGTGTTTGATTCAATGTTTTGGTTTCAACCATGACGTAAGAAAGATATGCATTGAATATCTGGGTCTTCTGCTTCCTAACCTAGTTTTTAGATAAGTCTGTACAGTCTCATAAACTTCACTCACCTTCATCTCATTGTTCCTCTCTATCAAAATTGTAATGTAACAAGACACCATCCATATATCATAGAATTTCGAGGAAAGGAAATGCTTGACCATGGTCCATATCAATGCCATGGTTTCCATGATCCCAAATTTGATCGCAAGTAAAGATAAAGTATTGGGTCTTCTATAGACAGATGGATCAGAGGGTTTTTGGAGGTGAACATTAACCCACAGTGACGAAAGGCTTGACATGGAAACTTGTCAAGTATGGAAAAAAACTGCCTTGATAGATGGTCAACAAATATAAGAAAATCCACATATTAGTCCACCTAGAAAACCTTTGGATTCGATGAGGTGGTGTCAACCAGTGTTTCACCCAATGGAGGAGGAAACAATGGCAGTAATCAGTGAATTTGCTAAGCATTATCCAACTAGTGTTTGAGGGCGGATGCTTGGTAGGAGGAAAGGATTATGAGACTAGTTGACGACTCTCTCAAGGACCTTAGTTTCAAATCATTTGTACCTCATGAGGCATACAAGGAGTAGATATTGGAGATGAAAACCTTTATTTCAAAGCATGTGTACCTCATGAGGCATACAAGGAGTAGATATTGGAGATCCCAACTAGTTATTCCCTAGGAATATGAAGGATGCTATGGTAATGGAAGATTTGGTATTCATAGATCAGTTTCTTGGTAGAAGGATGAGAAATGGATGTTTAACGGAATAGACAAAACCTAATTTTGAGCCATGGATGGATACTCTCCTTGCATGATGATTCTAGCAATTAGTTGTTGATGAATTGTAACCTTGGTAATGGTAATGAGTTTCCCTTTTAGTAAGTATTATTAAGCCTTTTTATTAGGTGTTGACCAACCTTTGGTTAATCATTGTGTTCATTACATACTATAGTTGGATAGTTAGAATCCTCGCCCTAAGATGATCCCCCTTGCATGATGAGACTCATGTACAAAATGATGATTATACCCTTGATGGCTTGTGATGAGTAATCCTCATATTATGTTATTTCTACAATTAGCCAGTATGGTTTCCTTTCTTCACATGTCATGATGAATTTACAATACATGTATTAATATTTTAGTTAAATAATAGGAGATGGTGGTCATGGACTCACCATCCCCTTAGTGCTTGCATGTATGGATGTTTGGGTAAGATAAACCTACACAGTTATGAGATGGTCTAGTTTAGGATAAGTTTTGAGGTTTCCTTAATTAATGGTTTATCGAGCATTAAATGTTATTGATAATAGATATGCAACATTGGTAATTCTTGGATGATGATTATCGTGATTAGTCCTTAATGGTAAAGTTAAGATTATATGTTTATTTATGTGTCCATGCTATGAATGTTGTTGATAATATTGCATATTCTCCATGATGGTTGGACATCTTTGATGACCCTTGATAAAGATTTAATATGATATGTTGTTATTATTATTTATGTCATGTTACTAAGATACTTCATGTTATTATGATTTATTCCTTGTTAGTAAGATGCTTCATATCATTATGATTATGTAGATTCCTTGCTATGATGCGAGTTATGCAGTTTCCCTATTAGATATATACTTTATTATGATTATTTAGATCCCTTGGTGTGATGTGGGTTATGTGGATGCCCTATTAGAGAGATATTTCATTATGATTATGTAGATGTCTTGTCATGATGTGGCTTATGTGGTTTCCCTACTAGATAGATATTTCATTATGATCATGTAGATTCCTTGTTATGATGTTGGTTATGTGGATGTGTATGCCTGATTAGAAAGATATTTCATTATGATTACATAAATGACTTGTTATGATGTGGGTAATGTGGATGGGATGAGTTCCTACAAGATTAGGAAATGGGACAATACTTGTGAAAATGACCTTGAAAGTTAACTTGGGTAAATGTGTAGAAGGGTAAAGGATTTGATTTCACTCTTGCCTTGTTTTGGACACTTGAAAATTCACCCTCAAGCCCAAATTCACCTTTGCATGGAAGAAGGGAAGGCCAAGAGAGAATCTTGGGAAGATTCTACATTAAGAGGAATTATAAAGGAAAATGCTTGCCCATGGTAGGGGTTGGTTGGATCATGAAGAAATGATTTGTGGAACTAAGTATGGTATAGACACTTGTGTTATGAGAATTATTGTTTTGGAAGATTATGTAGATTCCTTTCTATGATGCGAGTTATGTGGTTTCCCTATTAGAATAATTGATTATGATGATTATGTAGATGCCTTTATATGATGTGAGTTATGTGGTTTCCCTATTAGATATATATATTTCATTATGATTATTTAGATTTCCTTGTGTGATGTGGGTTATGTGGATGCCCTATTATAGAGATATTTCATTATGATTATGTAGATGTCTTGTCATGATGTGGTTTATGTGGTTTCCCTACTAGATAGATATTTCATTATGATTATGTGCATTCCTTGTTATGATATTGGTTATGTGGATGTGTATTCCAGATTAGAAAGATATTTCATTATGATTACATAGATGACTTGTTATGATGTGGGTAATGTGGATGCTTTGTTGAAGATATATTTCATTATGATTTATGTGTAGATGGATTGTTAATGAGATGCTTCCTGCAATTGATTATGATGTTGTTGTATGTATACATTGGTATCTTGGATGGAATAATCTGTTACAGGTTGAAGGTTAGGTGGACAAAGGGGAAATTCACTCAAGGGAAGGGATCTTGTCTCAATCAAGATGAATATTTGATCCTAGTTCCTACAAGCTTGGGAAATGGGAAAATACTTGTGAAAATGACCTCCAAATTTATCTTGGGTAAATGGATAGAAGGGTAAAGGATTGTATTTCACTCTTKCCTTGTTTTGGACACTTGTAAATTCACCCTCAATCCCAAATTCTCTTTTGCATGGAAGAATGGAATGCTAAGAGACAATATTTTGAAGATTCTGCATTAAGAGGAATTGTAAAGGAAAGTGCTTTCCCATGGTAGGGGTTGGTTGGCTCATGAGGAAATGATTTGTGTAACTAAGGATGGTATAGACACTTTTGTTATGAGAATGATTGATTGGGAACAACTATGTATATACCAACTAGATCTATGTGGATTAAGGGGTTAGGAGTGTACTTGCAACTTGAAGAGGTGATAAGTTTCAATATGCATGGCTCCATGCACTATTTTCTTTTGGGCCCAAATACCAAGATGAAAATGCTATGTAATTGTGATCACCAAATAAAGGTGGTAGGGAAGGATGCCACTGGTGTTGTGGTTGCAATCACCAACTAAAGGTGGTAGTCAAATCCTTGCTTGAAGGGGGAACCACTATTGTTCTGGTTGTGATGACCAGTTGAAGGTGGTAGTAAGAACTTTTCACACCATAATATTGTGGGATTTGGAGGTGTTGCAAGTCTATGATCCTCTCCACCATACCTAGATTGAACTGTTGTAAGACTGGATTTATTTTCCCATGATCACCTTTGGTTTGGATTCATCAAAATTGTTGTGGATTATGATTTCATTACCTCATTTATATTGTGCCTCGCTCAGGGGAAAAAACTTTGAAGGTGGTTGCATTGGTTGTGTGGGAAATAGACCCTTGGAGTGATTCCCCCCTCTATTATTAAAGTTGGTTGATGGAATCTTGTTGGTGGGATATGGAGCGCAATTAATTCAACCTTGAAATTATATGTATATTATAGGTTACATGTATCTTGAATTTGAGTATGTAATTGTGCATTGTTAGTTATATGGATTACTAGTTATTTGAATATTCTATTATGCCTTGTTGGTTAGTTGCATGTTCTTTAATGTTTTTATATCTTTCATATTTGGTGTATATATAGTCTTAAGAAAAAATATATTTTTTTAGGTAACACCATGATGAGATGTCATATTTCACCTCTTTGCTTGTCATTTTCCCCTCATCAAATCCTTCGAAGCCATCAAACACACGAGAATCCACAAAGATACCTTGATATGTTTTATAGATCCTCACCAAGACTCCCCAATCCCAATAATATACCTTTAGGTATGTATTCACTCCCAAGAAGGTTTAATTTGAATTCAATAAAAAAAAGGGTGTGATCCAAGGCTTGAAAATAAGCTTCAAACCCCCTCATTTGTGATATTCGAACTATGTATTTTAGTGTTAGATGCCAAAATAGTCAATGTGTGAATTCGATCTCTCCAAGCAACCCTCACCTATACCATGCATACAAACAAACACAATACATACAATCACGACTCTCATGTTTCACATTGGGAAACATTATTTCCTTCTTATGTTAGATTGAGGAAATACAAGTTGAATTTATTTCCCAAATTGAAACCCACAAAGAACAACTCCCTTTTCTCCTTTCTCCTACTCAAACCAATTTCAAAGAAATCACCCCTTAACTAAAGTGTCATTCTTAGGAGAAAAAATTCCCCCTAAAAATCAACAACATTGGAAGACAAGAGATTCTTAAAACCCCTTGTTAAATTTTTACACACAAGCATTTTTATTTTTTTGAAGATGGTACTATTAATGTCTATTGTTGTTGACATCGATGAGTTGTAGGATTTTGACATGGCTTCCAAGAAGTCCATAAAATGGAAGGATCCCATGATTAAGTTGATCCTAGACCACGAGGAGATAGAGATGGAGATTGAAATTGATATGCTCGGGCCAACATATGTTGGGACAAAATGTTGCATGGAAAATGGCATGGTATTCTAGTGGGGATAATTCTATTAAATGTTCCACAAAGAAACTTGTTGCGAGATGTCACCACTCCCTGAAGATTCTAATCAAGATGAAGCAATATACCATTCTATCAAGCATTATCAATTGCACAAGGTATTTTCATGACCTTTCATGTTACCTTGCACATATACCATCACTTGGCTCATCAGTCGGGACGACATCAACCATAGGCTTATTTGAGACATTGATGGGAAAGTCATTTCTTTGTTCTAGACTTTTACTGTCGATATATGTTATAAGTTTCCTATAGTATACGTTGACCTTTGATGAGTGGATGCTACAATTTCCATTAAATTATAGATATTTCATGAAATGTTGGTGGGTATATGGAAAATGATTCATATCCAGGAGGACATGGGCCTACCCAACTAGCATATTGAGGATCCCATATGAAATTGCAGTAGCTTAACTAATCAATTTTTATGTTTCAAGAGAGTATAGATTGGAGGTCAGGATGCATAGACCTTTTTGAGTATCTTTTCCATTTAGTGAGAGCTGGTGATATTAGGTGAGCCTGTTGTGATGCCTTGGAATTTATACTGTTGTCCCTCTGATTGCCATGAGGTAAAAATATATAAGTTCTAAGGAATTACAAAAGGCTCGCCTGACATCATTTCCTAAAAAGATACTAAAAAAGGTCATTTTGACATTATTTCCCAACTCCATTCCATTCAAGTTGTTGAACACACACTATGCACCCTGACCTTCAATATATAGTCTCTCGAAACCAAGATATTTTTAACACTTTCCATGTAATTCCCCATTCCCGTGGCATCCATGATCAATCCATTCCTCTAGTACTAGATAGTCTTCCTCCTAGTGTTTTCCCTTATCGTCATACCTTTACCCAGAAAAATGAACTTGAGAAAACTGTTGAAGAATTGCTAGAAGCAAGTCTTATCCATCCTAGTACCAGTCTATATTCTTCTTTGGTAGTCATGGAACTCAAGAAATAAGTAATTTGGTGCATGTGTATTGATTTTGATGCCTATTATCATATCATTTTTACTTGTGCAAATCCTTCGACAAGATCTCAAATCTTGTGTAACTATGGAATATTCTACCACTTTCACCTAAGTAGAGATTCCCCTCATCCATGGTCATTAAAAATCATCAATTGTACCCCAAGTAACCATCAAACCCTAGAAAGTGACATCATCATCCAATGGAGGAAAATGTTAATTTTCTAGGGCACTGCATCCATGGTGGAGGAGGCTGCATCAACCTATGGGCCATATAAAGTCTCAAGTGAATTATCTTGAATATTGATCTAGATGAAACAAGAAAAATAAATTATAAACCCTAAGTTGAAAACACACTTGGGCCTTAGGTTTTATAATTTGAGGAAAAATGACAGCCAAGGTGTGAATTCAACAAGTATAACATTATTCAATTACTTGAAGTAATTTATGAACAAGTTAATCTTGTTGCTATTGCAAAGTTATAATTGCTATTATAAAACTGGTTTATTGTTGTAGTTTGCAACAACCTTAGCATTTATTTCTTTTCTAGTTTCTAAAGGGATATTATTGCACTCTATAACTTGATAATTGTCTATATTATGCTATACATGTGGACCCTAAGGGATGGTGTACAAGTGGACACTAAGAAAATTAAAGCTATGAAGGATTGTCATCACCTTAAAAATCTTACAAGATTGTGTGGATTCCTATGTTTAATGGGATATTATCGCAAGTTTTTCCATAATTATGGAAAAATTACAGCTCCTCTCACTGCTCTACTTGAAAATAATGACTTCAAATGGATTCCCGTAGCTGATCAATCCTTCCAAGCTATGGTAATGGAATATTGGGTAGTCATAGGTCATTTTCTTGGTAGAAGGATGAGCAAGGGATGTCTAAAGGAATAAACAAAACCTTATTTTGAGCCATGGATGGATACTCTCCTTCCATGATGACTCTAGCAACTAGTTGTTGATGAATTGTAACCTTGGTAATGGTAATGAATTTCCCTTTCAACAAGCATTATTGATATTTTTTATTAGGTGTTGACCAACCTTTGGTTAATCATTGTCTGCATTACATACTATAGTTGGATAGTTGGAATCCTCTTCCTAAGATGATCCCCCTTGCATGATGAGACTCATGTACAAACTAAAGATTATACCCTTGATGGATTGTGACAAGTAATCATCATATTATGTTTTTTGTGCAATTAGTGGACTCACCATCCCCTCAGTGCTTGCATCAATGGATGTTTGGGTAATATAAAACTACACACCTATGAGATGGTTTAGTTTAAGATAAGTTTTGATATTTCCTTAATTAACGGTTTATAGAGCATTAAATGTTTGATAATAGCTATGCAACATTGGTAATTCTTGGACGATGATTACCATGATTAGTCCTTAATGGTAAAGTTAAGATAATATGTTTATTGATGTGTCCATGCTATGAATGTTGTTGATAATATTTCATATTCACCATGATGGTTGGGTATGTTTGATGACCCTTGATAAAGATTTAATATGATATGTTGTTATTATTATTTATTCCATGTTACTAAGATACTTCATGTTATTAGGATGTATGCCTTGTTAGTAAGATGCTTCATATCATTATGATTACGTAGATGCATTTCTATGATGCGAGTTATGTGGTTTCCCTTCTAGATAGATATTTCATTATGATTATGTAGATTCCTTGTTATGATGTTGGTTATGTGGATGTGCATGCCCAATTAGAAATATATTCCATTATAACTACATAGATGACTTGTTATGATGTGGGTAATGTGGATGCTTTGTTGAAGATTTATTTCATTATGATTTATGTGTAGATGGATTGTTAGTGAGATACTTCATGCAATTGATTATCATGATGTTGCATGTATACGTTGGTATCTTGGATGGAATAACCTATTACAGGTTGAAGGTTTGTTGGACAAAGTGGAAATTCACTCAAGGGAAGGGCTCTTGTCTCAATGAGGATGAATATTTGATCCTAGTTCCTACAAGCTTGGGAAATGGGAAAATACTTGTGAAAATGACCTCCAAAGTTAACTTGGGTAAATGGGTAGAAGGGTGAAGGATTTCATTAAATCTTTCCTTGTTTTGAACACTTGTAAATTCACCCTCAAGCCCAAATTCACCTTTTCATGGAAGAAGGGAAGGCATGAAGCACATTGCCACTAATGAATCAGTAATATTCAAGCAATTAATGCCAATGTTTCTTCCATTTTTTGTCTTATAATTGTGACTGAATTGACAAATCTATGTTTGTGTGCATGCCAATTTAATTTTTAGCTCATGAATGTGTTTAATATGAAAGTAGTGATTGACCTTCCTTTTATTATTTATATTCATTTTATTTTACTTTATGTATTATGAGAAAGGAGATAACATTAATAAACCTTTCTACATTGGGTTAGTGAATTTATATTTAGTAGTATTTAGTAATTTCCCTTTCACCACAAATTATATATGCATTATATTTTGAGAATTGGAGAGGAAAACATATTGAACCATATTGTCTCTTGCAATAAAACCAAGTTGAGCTTCATAGATTACTATGCATTATGCCTTGACATTTTCTCTCGTGAGAGAAAGGACAAACTTGGGGACAACACCATGTATTCCATGTATTTAAGGTATGTTTGGAGGATTTCAAAGTGTTGAACCCTTCCAAACTTGGGGATATTTGGAGAATTAAGGAGGTTCTCATATCGATATTTAACCTATCTCATATTTATTTCTTATGTTTTTCTATAATTGGATTTGATAAAAGTGGTTGAAACTTGTGAAACCTTGAACCTCCTCTAAAACAAAGTTGTAATTAAGGATTTTCATAAACATGATCAAATTGATTAGAAGGTGGAAGGAAGGTTTAGAATAATATGCATAATTAAATACTCACCTCAATTCATTGAAGTTAAATATAACACATGGTGAGAATCTCAAAAGACATATATCACAAGGGAACTATGATTTTCATGGGATGGCTTATGACCATGCAACTTAGGTAGAAATTTCTAAAACCATTGAGGATGAAACTTCTCCATGCCATTTTGTCTTTCTCATATGATGAAGGAAAAATGGATTGGGGCTCCTCCTTCGTATTTTTGAACATTCATGAATTGGTCTTTGAACTGACCATATAACATATAATCTTTCATGAATTAATGAATCTTGAACTCCTTACCCATATCCCACCAGGTCTTAAGAGATTGCTTTGGTATTTTTCGTTAACATTTTCAAAAATATTCACCTTATTGTATCCTTCAAAACTTGCAAAATATTCTTTGTTGCATTGCACTAAAACTTCCTTCTTCTCCGACGTATCACATGAAAATCGTTTTTCTCCATGACACAAAAAGACTTGGAATTTTTTTTTGGAAATCGTGATGTGTCATTCTTCTCAAATTTTTCATTCTTTACGACATATCACACCTAAAAAATCTTTCCCTATGATACATAGTGATGTTTGAAAATTTCCAAGGCCACAACATATCACAAGAAGATACTTTCCTTCATGACACACCACAACACCTCAAATTTAAAAGCTCCTTGATAAGTTTATGTATCACACCCAACATAAGATTTTCAAAGACATGGCATATCATATATTTTACAACTTTCCCAAGATACGACACTAAGACTTATTGCACCTCACTAAGTTTTCTAGATGTACGACATTTGATTTAACCATCGATGTGACACATTTTAAAATTAAAAAAGGTAAAAAATGTCACTTTGGTTTATAAAAATAACTTCTTCCCTTTTTCTTCTACCATTTCACCTCTTTGCTTGTTGTTTTCCCCTTATCAAATCCATTGAACACACGAGAATCCACAAAGCTACCTTGATATGTTTTATAGATCCTCACCAATACTCCCCAATCCTAATCATATACCTTTAGGTATGTATTCACTCCCAACAAGGTTTAAGTATATTTATTTTCACTTTCAAATGTCCATTGATGTTAATCAAGAAGGAATCTACCTTGGCAAATTCCCTCCTACCACTTGAACCCAAGATCCCCAAATAACCTGTAAAATCGAAGCATCCCAAATTTTAGACATATTTCAAACCCTCATCCATAATTAAATCTAATCATCATTGCTCACAAAAGACTTAAAAACCCACCACACCACTTAGTTGAATTCAACAAAAAAAAAAAGGGTGTGATCCAAGGCTTTAAAATAAAGCTTCAAACCCCCTCATTTATGATAGTCGAGCTATGCATTTTAGTGTTGGAGGCAAATATAGTCAATGTGTGAATTCGATCTCTCCAAGCAACCCTCACCTATACCATGCATACAAAAAACACAATACATACAACCGCGAATATCAAGTTTCACATTGGGAAAATCTATCCCCTTTGTATGTTAGATTGAGGAAATAAAAGTTGAATTTATTTCCGAAATTGAAACCCACAAAGAGAAAATCCATTTTCTTTGTTCTCCTACTCAAACCAAGTTCAAAGAAATCACCCCTTAACACAAGATATAAATTACATGAGTCTTTTTTGGATTCACTAAAGTGTCATTCTTAGGAGAAAAAATTCCCCCTAAAAATCAACAACATTCAAAGACAAGAGATTCTTAAAAACCATGGTTAATTTTTTACACACAAGCCTTTTTTTATTTTTTCGAGGATGGTACTATTAATGTCTATTGTTGTTGACATGGATGAGTTGTAATATCTTGACATGGATTCCAATAAGTCCATAAAATGGAAGGATCCCATGATTAAGTTGAGCCTAGACCATGAGGAGTTAGAGATGGAGATGTAAATTGATATGCTTGGGCCAACATATGTTGGGGAAAATGTTGCATGGAAAATTGCATGGTATTCAAGTGGGGATAATTCTACTAAATTTTCCACAAAGAAACTTGTTGCGAGATGTCATCACTCCCTGAAGATTCTAATCAAGATGAAGCAATACACCAGTCTATCAAGAATTCTCAATTGCACAAGGTATTTGCATGAAATTTCATGTTTCCTTTTGCATATACCATCACTTGGATCATCAGTAGGGCCGACATCAACCATAGGATTATCTGATACATTGACGGGAAAGTCATTTCTTTGTTCCATAATTTTACCCTGGATATATGTTATATGTTTTCTATAGTATACGTTGACATTAATGATGAGTGGATGCTACAATTTTCATTAAATTATAGAGTTGTCATGAAGTGCTAGTGGGTAGCTGGAAAATTATTTAGAGCTAGGAGGACAAGGGCCTACACAACTCACCTACTGAGGATCCCATATGAGATTGCAGTATCTCAACTAATCAATTTGTATGTTTCAAGAGAGTATATATTGGAGGTTAGGGTGCATAGTGTGTGTCTCAACAACTTGAATGGAATGGAGTTGGGAAATAATGTCAAAATGACCTTTTTGATTAACTTTTCCATTTAGTGAGAGATGATGATATTAGGTGAGCATGTTGTGATGCCTTGGAATTTATACTATTATCCCTCATGTTTCTAGGAGGGAAAATAGTATAAGTTCTAAGGCATCACAAAAGGCTCACATGACATCATCATGTTTCATTGAATGGAAAAGCTACTAAAAAAAGGTCATTTTGACATTGTTTCCCAATACATTCCATTCAAGTCATTGAGACATGCACTATGCACACTGAGCTCTAATATATACTCAAGGGAAGGGCTCTTGTCTCATTGAGGATGATTATTTGATCCTAGTTCCTAGGAATATTGGGAAATGGGAAAAGACTTGTGAAAATGACCTACAAATTTAACTTGGGTAAATGGGTAGAAGGGGAAATGATTGTATTTGAATCTTACCTTATTTTGGAGACTTTTAAATTCACCCTCAAGCCCAAATCGGCCTTTGCATGGAAAATGGGAAGGCCAAGATTGAAAATCTTGGGAAGATGCTACATTAAGAGGAATTATAAATGAAAACGCCTACCCATGGTAGGGGCTGGCTGGATCATGAGAAAATTCTTTGTGGAACTAAGGATGATAGAGACACTTGTGTTATGAGAATGATTGATTAGGAATAACTATGTATGTCTATACCAACTAGGTCAATGTGGATTAAGAGTCTAGGACTGTATTTGCAACATGAAGAGGTGCTAAATTTCAATATGCAGGGTTCCTTGTATTGTTTTATTTTGGGCCCAAATTGCATGATGAAAATGATTTGTGATTTTGATCACCAATCAAAGGTGGTATTAAGATCCTTGTAGAGAAGGATGCTACTCTTGTTTTTGTTGTTGCAATCACCAACTAAAGGTGGTAGTCAAATCCTTGCTTGAAGGGGGGAACCACTATTGTTGTGGTTGTGATGAACAAATGAAGTTGGTAGTAAAAACCTTGTAGACCATAATAATGTGGGATTTGGAGGTATTTCAAGTCCATGATCCTCTCCACCACACCTAGATTGAAGTCTTGTAAGCCTAAATTTATTTTTCCTTAATCACCTTTGGGTTAGATTCATCAAATTTGTTGTGAATTTTGATTTCATTACCTCACTGATCTTGAGCACTGCTCAGGGGGGAAATACTTGTGAAGGTGGTTGCATTGGTTGTGTAGAAAATAGACCCTTGGTGTGATTTACTCCTCTATTAATGAAGACTAGTTCATGGAATCTTGTTGGTGGATGTTGGTGGGAGATGGAGCACAGCTGGATCAACCTTGAAATTATATATGTTATAGGTTACATGTATATTTAATTTGAGTATTTAATTGTGTATTGTCAGTTATTTGGATTACTAGTTATTTGAATACTCTATTATTCCTTGTTGTTTGGTTGCATGTTCTTTAATGATTTTAGATCTTTCATATTTTATGTATATATATTCTTAAGAAAAAATATATTTGTTCAGGTATGTAACACACTCAACCCCTAAGTACCCTTTTTAGGGATGGGGCATAAAAATTCCACTTTCCTTAATCATCTTGAATCCTCTTCTCGAGATATACATCTCTTTATACTAGTCAAGAGCTTTCCAACCACCATTACCATGCTCAAATCCGAGTTTTGGATTGGGATTTATGCCCTTCCGAAGTTCTGTGAGCATCATTGGTCAAAGACCACATGGCCCCCATGTGGGTCCATCTCATTCATACTATCCCAAGGTTCCCCTAAGTCTCGGAGCTTCCTAGTGCTCCTACATCTATGGTGGAAATCCATCCACTGTTAAATCCACTGACAAGACTTCATCCTCGTTTAATGTACAGGGTTACAAAAAATCGGCGTTTGGCACTTCAACGTTGAATTCCCCTTTATATTTGTACATGCATATCCTCTAGAGTCCCATAATCTTGAGCTTCTGAAGGATCCTGAAATCTTTCCATATAGCTCTGGCCTTCATCCCTTTTGGTTTTCCTAAGATACTACACCCCAAACCTCCATAGTTTGGAAGCCTCGAACTCCCAAAGGGTCCACCATTACATGTGGTGGTGCTTTAAATGCAAAGGCAAAGACATGTGGGTCCCAATTACTCCACCTATTATTAGGCCAAGCGAGTATGTGCCAGGGGATGAAAAAAGGAAAGGAAACGACATGTGTCACCATCAATGGGAGACACGTGTCACATTCTAATGTGCACATAGGATCTGTGAAGAGCACAAATCAAGGTGACACATGGAAATTCAAACGAGGTTCCATGTCACCCTGGGTGATGTGAGTGTGCCACCTCACTCTGGTCTGACAACCTTCTAATTCCCCTTATATCCCATGGTCGAGATGTTTCCATGTAGATCCATAGATCTAGGGCCTCTATTACTTTGCAACTTCGACGTTCAATGAATCCAATATGTAGCTTCCTCTTGTCTCCCGGAGTGGTTCGTTTTGGGCTGACCACAGGCTATATCCGACGATCAGGTGGGATCTCGAAGCATCCTCGAATCAACAGTCCGCGTGTCCTCAACAATGGGTGGTCGATATCTACTATGACCTTTGGGATTTATTGATCCAAAATGTAACAAACCTCAGATCTTCTAGAGCATCGAGCTCTAAACCACGCTCGATCTATCACCACATGCACTTGGTGCCAACGACCAGGATTTGCACGAGCCTTCAGATCTTCAGGAAACTTGCAAGCTCTTGCTATCGCACTTTTATTTCGCTAGATAACTAGACTTCCAGATAACCGTTGATATCTGGAAACGTGTCCCTCTACTACCAACAATCCATATTAACTTTGAGCTCCGAGACTTCATATAATTCGCCTCCTTTATGAAAAACACACAAAATTCACCAAACTCACGAAGTATGAAGGTCTTCGAGGGGTTAACACTGACACTTCTTCTCCAAATCGAACAGTTTTGAAAGACTTTGTCTCCTCTCGAATGGATCTCGTCCTCCAAAAAGGGAATCCTTCCTTTAGAGCACAAAATATCTGTTAAGCCCTAATATTGGCTCATTACCACTTAATTGGGGCATATTAGATTAGTAATGTTATTTTATTTATGTCGGCTTTAGGCCATTAGTTGTAATTTAGATTAGTAATGTTATTTTATTTATGTCGGCTTTAGGCCA
>SNQJ01S0006821.1:317680-355041 GCA_010110895.2 Picea sitchensis | reverse complement strand
TTGCCCCCTCGAAGAGGCTTATTATCTGAAATTATCTCTTTTTCAAGGCGTTGAGTACTTTTCCTGAGGTTTTTCTATGCTATATTGATGTTTGGTTCTTAACAATATCACCATCTTTCTTGTTTTCATCATCTTTAAAAGACTTAGGCTCTGGCGCATGCTTTGCGCTCTTTCTCCTGAACTTGAGACTTAGAAATATCGCATGCGCACTCCTTGCGCTCGCTCACCTTGAGATCCTCTCAACACTTCATTAAGTGTTGGCCCTGTGAACACTTTGCATGGGTCTCTCCTTCAAGCTTTTATACTCATATGAGTATATGTCCACTCCTTGAATGCACTCTACAAAATTTCACACTATCTCTCCTGATATTTCGAGTTTGAAAATGATTATTCCTTCACACTCCTTGAACCATTATTTTAGAAGAGAAACAATTGAAACTTATAGAACATCATAGGTTCATTCATTCAACCATGAAATACACACATATGCATATAAACTCCGAAAATAGATAACATAACATGACCCAATTAACTCAGAAATTCAAATCATGCATTTCAATCCAAGTGCACAGGATGAATGAATTACTTATATATTATAGTTGATCACTGACCAACTGAATGTGGGTGCTCTCCTTTCCACCCAACCATAGGCTTATAAGCATTCATTCCTAGCACTTTGAACACCCCTGTTCCAAGCCATGATATCACTAGGGAACCTTTGTAGTTTCTCATAGGTTCTTTCTCTATCACAACCTCTGTGATGTTTATCAGATGCTCCCTCAACATCAATCTCGTGACATTTTTCTCAAGTCTTGTTTTCTGCAAATTCTCTGAGATCCTTTCTCTTGTTCTTCCCTTTTAACCAAAACAACTTAAATCCTTACATTCTCCTTCTTCACCCAAGAACCTCATGCGCTCCTCCTCTTTCTCTCTACATATCTTGGTCATTCATGTTGTGCCCTTATTTTTTGTATGAGAAGCTACGCAAGAAGGAATATAGTGCCAGTTTTGGTTTAGAACGAGTTGCACAAGCTGTAGAAATATTGTTGATTTTAAAAGGGTTGTTGTCTTCTTGTTGTTATCTATTGTTGAGAAGTCGGGTTTGAGTTATGAAAATGTAATCTGTATATAGTTTTGGGTAAATAGAGCTCTGTGACATGGTTCCAAATCCATGAGTCTGTAACAGAGCACTCCTTTGTAATCTGAGGTTGTAACTGAGAAATATCTAAAGATAATATATAAAGAAGGATACAAAATTTTGAAATATGTTGCGTCATTCTGTGGTTATGATTCTGCATTGTATCTTTATAGTACTTTGTTATGCTTCATAAGTTCCATATGATGTTTTTGTGTATGAATTATTTTCGCAACCTAAGTAGCTTCAGTTTCTGCATGTATGAGCTCATATATGTTCTGTAGGTTGTTTGTCTTGTGCAATATTGGTGTCAGGCTGCTAAATTGTAGCTTTTAAGTGTCCTGAATCACTAAATTGTCAAACCAGGGTTGGTATACTTCGAGCTGAGACACAGTATGTGCGGGCAAGCGTCTAGTCTTTATTCGAATGCTATCCTAAAAATAAAGCACACACCTATTCTAAGAATTTGAATTCTGATGACTAACTCAAAACTGAGCATTTCCTATGGAATCATAAACAGAAGCAAACAGTCAGCATTTCCTATGGAATCATAAATGTAAGCAAACAGCCTTAGGTACTCAAAGGCTCGGGGATTGCTATTTCTCATAAAACACACTTCTAGCAACCATTCTAACTTGTGCTTTAACCCTCTACCATCAGCATAATCATTTCGGTCATGACACACAAAGTAATGTCTGAACTGCGTTCATTCTCGCGTGCATTCAAAACCAATCTAGTGCTAACTTCAGAAAAGCAATTCTAGTGCTATCTAACTGGAAAAACAAATCTAATGCTAGAGCAAATCTAATGCTATCTAACTGGAAAACAACATTAGATTTGTTTTCCAATTAGATAGCATTAGATTTGCTAAAGCAAATCTAATGCTAAAGCAAATCTAATGCTATCTAACTGAAAACAAATCTAATGCTGTTAACCGGTACCATGAGCTCCTAACTATAACCTATCTTTCTTAAGCACGCAACGCAACTACTGCTTAACCAAGCAAAATGCATGCTACCTAAGTTAAGAAAAGAAAGCTAAAACCAAGCAATCATATGCATAAGCTAACTCTACAGGCATCAGCTTCAGATTAGCATCTCCATCGGGCATCGTGAAAAGATATGGTCCGGAAATCGAGTCTCCGCCAAGAAATGAAATAGCATGATTCTAAACGCTTCAGGGATCAGAGTGTATATAAGCACTCACTAATAATTAAGTGAGAAAATGAAACTATGATAAATCTAAAGCAAGTCTGGAAATGCTAAGTAAACCAACTATATCAAAGCAAACCAAATCATAACACACACTAAACTAGTTCTATTTGCTAATGAACAACGGCGTTGCACCATCTCATGGGTCTAACCAAACGGGTAAGTAAAATACCGGGTGGGAAATCCACCGTAGCCTAATAAATCAATGATGTAACACGACAACTCGCGGCTCCATTAACCATTAAAGACACAAAGATTCAAATCATGTTACAAATAACATATATGCAACACACTATATTAAAATGTGAGAGGTTAAGCATAATCAATAACGATAACACAGTAGCAATGACAATGGTAGTCGTAGTGGTGGTTAACCCGTTCTCAGCAATGAACCCGGTTTATATCCACAATACTATATGTTTGTAAAAGTCTTAGATAGAAAATCGTAAAGCAACGGATCCCTCATCCGAGAGAAATCTTGCAATGAACCTGAAAACTCGTTTCACAACTTCATGACACGTGAGTGTCACGAAGTTGTGAACATTTGAAGCATAATCGATCCAAAGTAATCATCACACTCGAGCACTCTATGGCAACGGCTCCAGCTGACCTGTG
The DNA here is from genome assembly GCA_010110895.2 of Picea sitchensis. Classification (NCBI taxonomy): domain Eukaryota; kingdom Viridiplantae; phylum Streptophyta; class Pinopsida; order Pinales; family Pinaceae; genus Picea; species Picea sitchensis. Next base: position 352,080 of record SNQJ01S0006821.1, on the reverse strand, counting down.
GCTCTGTTATCTCCCTCTTCGAACCATAACACATGCCATGATGCATCGGTTTCAAACCGCTCCACTGGTACCGCTACAGTATGAGTTGGTACCTGGTAAATCTAACTCCGCTACTAAGAATAGCAATGGTACCCCCACCTGCGATATTAGCTCATTTTATCAATTCAAAGTATTAAAATGCATAATAATAACTTGAATTTCAAAGATACCTTAGTGACCTTTGGGGGTAAAGGGATGTTGATTATATCAAAAGCAGGTCAAAAAGGGTGATACTGGAATATAGTTGGAGGTCAAAGGTAAGTAGTATAATGGAAGAACATACTAAACTCTAAAATCCAACATACCCCACATCTGGAGTTCCTTGTCCGTTCCTCAGTAAACAAAAGATCAAACTTGCGGCTACTCTCACAGAAGGTAAAGAATGCAACCAGCATCTGGAGTTTTTCTTGCTTCTTCAGATTTCTCAGCTCTTTCTTAAGAACTCTGTTAATGATGACATGCTTTTAGCAATCCTTTGAAGCTGCCTGCCTCTTTTGACAATGTCTTGCTTTCTCTCCTTTAACCATCTGATTCTTGATGAAAGGTGGGTTACCCCTGAGCTTTAGGAGTCATTGGTTTTCATTACGCATGTCCGAAGTATAATTCACTCACATGCGTAATTTCTCCCTTTAGTCTACCTGCTCCCGCTTAACTTCACACCAAAGTATTTCAAGGTTCACCGAGGAGAGTCAGCGCTGAGTTTCAAATTGTTTGCCCTAATCGGTCGCTGTGTAAATACCGATGCCCGTGTGAGTTCCTCGGGGCTTTGGACAGGGGTATGGAATTTATTGGAGTGATGGTTTGAACTACATCCTGGAGTAAACCGATCTATAGTGTGCTCATAGGTATCGGTTGGATCGACGTTAGGTTCTGTGCTAAATTCCTGGTCGGCAATTGAGTCCGAATGGACGGGACTGAGTGTAGAAATATCAATTGGATGGGGTTCATTACGCTAGCGTGACTAAGTCCAAAGAAGGTTCTGGTATCCAATCCGGAGACCGGCTATAGTTCCCTCGAACGGATTCATCTTGCACAACTTCTTAGGTGTGGAGATGAAGCGGAAAAGACCAATTTCAATTCTGGCGACTGTGTGCCATAGACAGCCGTTTTAACTCCTCAAAAGCGCCCGGCAATTGTCATCCCAACAATTCGTGATCCTTCGGCCGCTAGCTTAAACATAATGGGCTACTTCTTGTGAAATTTTCAATGAATCATCGATAGTAGTTACCGCGCCCCAAAAGCTTCTTACATCTTTTTGGGTCTTTGGAGAGGGAAGTTTAACCATCACTTCAATCTTGGTCGGGTCTACTTTGATTCCCTCCGCATAAAATGGTGACCTAACACAACCCCTTCCGCTACAGCATTTTTCATTTTTCATGGTCGAGGGATAGATTTGACTCTTGGCAGCCGATCAGAACTTTTTCTAAGTTACTCAAGGCTTCTCAAAGGTACACCAGACAGAAATATCCATGTAAACCTCCACACAGCCATGAATCAAGTCAACAAAAACACCAAGGACAAATTTCCGAATGTTGCGTAGGAGCTGCCATAATCCAAAAGACTTTATAAGCATAAGTGCCCCAAGGCTGACATGTGTGAAAGTTGTCTTGTCCCCGGTTCAGAGCAACTGATCGACGTATCCTCTATATCCATCCAGGAAGGAGAAATATTTTTTGCCAGCCAGGGTATCCAAAACCGGTCTATGAATGGTAGAGGGGAATAGTCTTTCAGGGTTTCTTTGTTTATCTCCCTAAATTCCACACACATCCCTCCACTTCCTCACAGCACTTCTTTGGGTACCACCACAAGAGGTGAAACCCAATTTCTGACAGAAAATGGGTAGATGAATCCAACATTTAACAATTTCTGCGGTTCTTCTTTTACGAAGTCTTTAAGGATTGGATTCATGCGTCTCTACATCCAACCAGGGATGACTGGGGTCATCCCTGGTTGGATGTAGATGGTGAATGCAGGTGTCGTGGTACTCCCTTCATACTGTATTCCTTAGCAAACGCCTTTAATCGTTTCTTTCAAAAGTTTTGCCAATTATTCCTGTTGACTGGTACTCAATTCGTTGTTCTTCTACGTATCTACCGGTACTGAGTTCTACTGGGATGGTGTATGGACCTGATTATTCAGAAACGGTAAAACCACGGATGGGGAAAGTGAAGAAAAGGATCACTTTGTTCCCCAAAATTTCTCGGGAAAGATCTCGACTATACCGCAGATAAATCGGAAATCGCACATTTTCCTGCTACGTAAAGGAACCGGGCTTAAAATGTCATCTTCTCGTAGGTTCCTCAGAAAGTATGGATTTTCATCACCGTGAGAATAAAGGTTCCTCATCTCATTCTCAAAATAGGGATGTGTCAACCAACACAATTCTTCGGTAACAGGTCGGGTAGGCGGAAATAGCGTAAGTTTTGTGAAGAAATGCCATTTGAAATAAACATGTCTCTCCACCGCCACATCCTATGAAAGCATTGGTTATGGCCAGCCAAGGTCTCCCTAAAATTATTGGATGGCCTCTTGTGGGATCCTCCGAATGAATTATCATGAAGTCCGCAGGATACTCCCACGAGGCTATAGTTACAAGGATGTCATCTAGAACTCCCACAGGTTTAATAGTGGTTCTGTCTCCACCGAAGTAATCGAGGGAGAGGTGCAAAATTGCTCTAATTGCAACAGCTCCAATCGCTTTGGTTGGTCATGATGTTAATGGTTGCACCTAAATCCACCAAAGTATTGCCAATAGGTACATCAAATGATGGTCACTCTAAACTATAGCTCGGCTGGCATACTTCACGCATTTTAGGTGTTTCAATGAGATATAATCAATACCGTCCTACCAAAAATAGGTGGATCCTTCGCCTCACCGGCTTGATGCGTATCTTTAATAGTTTCATGTAGGATGGGACATCCTTGATCGGCTATGTTAAAGGAATCTTAAATACTATTGACATTTTTCAGTTCAGTCATATTGTCAAACTCAGATTGTATAACTTGTCTTTCAATGGACAGCCTCTCTGGGAAAGGAGGCTCTTTGGGAACTTGAGGTTGCGTGTTAGGCTGTGATTCGGATCACTTCTGCTTCGGAATGATAACATCCCCAGAGGCATCTCCTGTGGGGAATTATCCGCGGTGTCTGGCCTTCATGTTCTTCAATGATACTTTGAGGCTGCTTTTATTTTTAGGTCGACTTTTTATTTAGAATTTCTTCCGCACTCAAATTGCACTCTTGTATAGAAATGGGATTTATGGTGTAAGCCGGGTAGTTCTGGAAATCAGCGTTATGAAGTGGTGGGGGTGGTCTGTGGTTAGGATTGGGAATTGGTTGAGTGGGTAGAATGGTAGGATGTGGTGGATTATGAGGTTGTTGAGGGTTTTGTGGAATGGGTGGTAAGGAAGGTTGAGTACAACCAGACAGTAACTGCTGTAATGGAGGGGTGGGTAAAGCCCGGCAATAATTACGATGTTTGGAGGATAATCGCTGTAGGGGTTCCTTACAGGCACCGGTACCGCATGCTGTCATGGCCTCATTCAAAGTTTGATTTCTCCATCCCCTGTACCGTATCGGGCAGGATATTTTGTGGGTGGGCTAATTTGGCTCCATTGTCGTTGTTGTTGTGGAGAGAAGGGGTGGATAGTAGCCTGAAGGTTGTGGGGCTGGACTCTTGGTATGCATTTGTATTCGGTCTGGCCTGCTATTTGTGGGTGCAGGTTGAGTACCGTGGGCTTCTCCCCCTTTGCAATATTGCCTCGCAGCTCCGTAATGATGGACGGGGCCTCGAGTTTTATGGGTTTCCTCAGCACATATTGCACATACTGAGACATTGTCCAAGGGACACTCCCGTAAAGGATGTCTTTTCCTGCATTTAGAGTAAAATATGCTGAGGACATGGTTTTCTTTCTTCCCCGCCTTTTCCCATCTTTAAGGTGTCCAAGACAATCGCTCCTAATGTGTCCTGCTTTGAAGTTTTCTCCAAAGGTTCCCCAATTCTATCTCTAACCCACCCCAGATGTGGATGTTTTAGGATTCTTGTTGGCTGACTCTCCCACACTCTTTGCCGCTTTCCCTCTACTTCTTGAGTAGGCCCCACAGAGTTCACAAATTGTCTCAAAATTTTTCTGGTAGATGTCTCCTGAAGCCATTAGATTCGTGGTAATGATGTGTCCCTCCAAAATTCCTTTCAAGAACAGAGTCTTGATTGCTTCCTCATGGAGATCAGTGTATTTAGATTTTGAAGGGTAAAGATGAATCTTCTAGAAAATATCCCGAGGCTTCTTCGCCTTGTTGTCATAGCCTCAAGATGTCATTTCGAGACCTTGGTTCTCGCAATAGTCCCGGTGGCCTCTTTTAAAAAATTTTACTTTCATATCTTCCCCAGATCTAATGCTATATTCTCCCAAACCTATGAACCAACGTAATGCAGAATACTTCAAGGTAAGGTGGAATAATTTCAGTTTATGTTCATCTTGGAGATAATTATAACTTCTGCACAAAATGTCAAACTCAAAAAGAAATAAATCCGATCCCTACCTATGTTTCCCTCTAAGGAAGGTAGGCGCGGCCAAAGTGGATATTTTTCATATGACATTCAACTACTGCCCAATAGTGTTCCAAAGGTGGTTTCTCGAGGCCACTACCGGCCCTTCCTCTTCATGTTCAATGTGAAGTCCCTCATGTATGTTTCACCTTCTTTCTCCCATGGTAAAAGGATTTCCCTAACGCCGCGGAAAACAATCTTATCTTTCTTTGGTGAGGGTGTGTGAAATCCCACCTTTCTAGATTCCTTCTACTCGAGGTTTTATCTCCTATTGGTCTCCTTTGGGGTCCTATCACGTCTTCAATGTCACAAATCAGAATGCTATCCGTGGAAAACCGGCTAAAGTTAGGGTCTGTGGGAGTTAGTGTGGTGGATCTCTCTCTTTTTCTAGTCAACCATGTCATCCATATCGGATCACCAAGACTTTGAATTGGCTGATGGATGGTACCTCCTGGTTCTGGATCTTGTTCTACAGTTTCCTCGCCCAAAATTTCCGGCCTCCCGCTCTTTTGCTTTTGAGTGGAGGTCTCTGCCTCTTTGGGGGTTTGTGTTTTTTATAAATCTACCCTAAAATCTCTATTTCTCATGAAATCATATTAAAATGAAAATGAAAAATCAGATTGAGTTTCAGAGTACCTAAGATAACTGATATGTCAGTTTTCACACTTTGCTCTGGCTGTACCGCTCTACTATCAACCTGCTAACACACCAAAACCAAGCTAAATGCATTCTAAGATTAATCAAACAACTATCTTCTACCCTTTAAATGTAAAATTTCTAAGCAATGCCTAAAATGTCGTGCCTGCTAAATTGTAGCTTTTAAGTGTCCCTAATCACCGCTAAATTCCAACTGTGGTTGGTATACTCTTCGAAATGATACACGTGATAAAGGGCAAGTTACTAGTCTTTTATTCGTATGCTATCCTAAAAATAAAGCATACACCTATTCTAAGAATTTGAATTTTGATGACTAACTCAAAACCGAGCATCTCATATGGAATCATGCTAAAATCGTAAGCAAACAAGCCTAGTACCTCAAAGGCTCGTGATTGCTATTTCGTTAAAACACACTTCCTATAAAATCATTCTAACTCGTGTTTAACTCTACCATCAACATTATCATTTCAGTCATGACACACAGAGGAATCAATCATGCTCATTCTCAGGCATTCAAACCAATCTAGTGCTACCTCTTCGGGGAGAAACAAATCTAACGCTATCAACTGGAAAACAAATCTAATGCTAGAGAAAATCTAATGCTATCTAATCTGGAAAACAAATCGAATGCTAGAGCAAACCTAATGCTATCTAATCTGGAAAACAAATCAAATGCTAAAGCAAATCTAATGCTATCTAACTGAAAACAAATCTAATGCTGTTAATCGTACCTGGAGCTCCTAACTATAACCTATATATCTTAAGCACACAACGCAACTACTGCTTAACCAAGCAAAATGCATGCTACTCTAAGTTAAGAAAAGAAAGCTAAAACCAAGCAATCGTGTGCATACGTTACTCTACAGGCATCAGCACTGCGTTAACATTCACCAACAAGAAAAGACACAGTCTAGAAATTGAGTCTGTCAAGAAATGAAATAACATGATCCTGAAACGTTTAGACCGTAGTGTATATAAGCACTCACACACTATGCTTAAAATGAAACTATGATAAATCAAAATCAATTCTGTAACGCTATAAACCAACGATATCAAGGCAAACCAAATCATAACACACACACTAAACTAGTTCTATTGTTAATGAAACAACGGCGTGCACCAACTTGGCGGGCCCAACTAATCCGCAGTACTGGGAAACGACCACCAGAGCCCACGAAACACACGCATGTAAATATCGATGTAACTCGCGGCTCCATTAACTCATTAAAAGACACAAGATTCAAATCATGTCATACCAACATATACGCAGCAATAATTCATATTAAACAGAGGTTCATCATAATCAATAACGATAACAAAGTAGAGATGACAATGGTAGTCGTAGTGGACCGAGCGTAACCCGTTCTCAGCAATTAACCGGGTTTATATCCACAATACCATATGTTTGTAACAGTCTTAGACAAAAAAAACGTAAAGCAACGGATCCATGATCCGAGAATAATCTTGCAATAAAACTGAAAACTGTTAATAAATCCGCGCGTTTCACAACTTCGTGACACGTAGTGTCACGAAGTGTGAACACTTGAAGCATAATCGATCCAAAGTAATCATCACACTCTTGAGCACTCTGTGGCAACGGCTCCAGCTGACCTGTGACTCTTCTATCTCCCTCTTCGAACCATAACGCATGCCATGATGCATCGGTTTCGAACTGCTCCACTGGTACCGCTACGGTGTGAGTTGGTACCTGGTACCGGAATCCTGCGCCAAGAATAGCAATGGTACCTACCTAAGTGATATTAGCTCATTTATCAAATTAAAGTATTAAAATGCATAATAATAACTTGAATTTCAAAGATACCTTAGGTGACCCCTTTGGGTGGTAAAGGGATGTTGATTATATCAAAAGGAGGTCAAAAAGGGTGATACTGGCATATAGTTGGAGGTCAATGGTAAGTAGTATGGGCGAAGAACATAGTCAAAACCGGGGACCAACAATTGGGATGAATATTGAAGGTTATGTGAAACCACCTAAGTACTATCCTTTCCCTTCCCTATCCTTCCGTCTTTGTTTCTCTTTGGATGATACTTCTTCTCTTCAGAGGAGATGAAAATACCAACTCTCTAGACTATTCGGTAACTTTTGTTGGTAACCTAAGAAGGACCCTGGTCTGATCAATATTGCACCAACAAAATGGTTTCGCTGTCAAGACCTATGTTAAAAGGGAACATGTAGGGAGGATGCTTCCGCAGATTCACAAATATAATATTAAACAATTGTGGGAGATAAATTGCGACGCCTTCATATGGAAAGAATCAGAGTTGAAAAGAAAGTCTTTGAAAGATACTCGGGAGATAGTATTTTACTCAGAAAGATCAAGAGACCAGTACGAGATATTTTGGGTTAAGTTCCCGGAAGAACTTTTCCACTGGATAGATAGGCTCCAAGAATCTCTAGATTTCCAAGAATGAGTCAAGAGGACCTGTACTTGGGATACATAAAATATTGCAACACTTCATCGATTGGATTGTCCAGTCACGTGAGCGATTGATTTCTGGGTCAATACCACATTAGAAGGATACATTATTGAATTTGTAGCTAAGAACCACCAATATTTTTCATGAGATGAAGTCGATTTCAAGAAATACGCAAGGGGAATATTGTTGAGAGAAATCCCCCTGTGGATTAAGGTTTTCTTAATGGAATAAGGTATGTTGACTATGTCCCCGACTAAGATGGTAGCGTAAACACCCTCGCTTGGGGTAGGGAGAGTTTTGGGTGGAGTCATGGCATGAGAGTAGGGAAAGGGTTATTTGACAAATGGGGGAAACAACAAGAAATGGAATCAAGAGATGAGAGAGCCCTGAAAATAACTGCCATAGTTGAGAAGTGGTGGCACGAAAAGATAAAGAAAGAAGCAAAACAATCTGATAAGTTGCGAGAAGAAGTCAGACGAGGAGAAGTAGATGAAAGATAGATGGAAGAGTTTCGAAAGATGAGAAGACAGGAAAGAATGGACAGTCAAATACTATGTTAAAGAAGTCCCCAGGAGGGTGGACAAGAAGGAGAAGGTGTAGAAGAAAGGAAGAAGGAATCCGACATGGATCTTGAAGAGAAAAGAGAACATTCATCCCTGATGCTAGGAAAGATCGAGAATCTGGTTGAATAAACCTCTCCAGAAGAAGAGAATGAGACCCACCAGATCAAAGAAAACCACCCTGAAGCCAGTGGCACCAGCTCTGAATCGCCCATACCCCAAATGTATTCTATACAAGTGGTAAGTTCAATACTACCTTCTTATGCTAATTATGTTCTAGTACAAGTAGTTAGTGAGTCACAACCAGGAAGTGAGAATACAAGGAGGATATTGGGATCCCCTGGTAGGTCGCAACTAGGACCGTTAGGTTTCAATTTGATACAAGAAGCAAGATCATAAATGGCTGGTCACACAAGAGGTTTGATTGCTCGATACCCAGAATTCTAGGGTAAGGGAGACAAAGATGTTGAGAAACATTGGTTCTTGTGTGAAGCAATATGGAGGTCCAGAGGGAATCTGGATGCAAATAAGTTGGTTGAGTTCTAGAATACCTTGAGAGGTCGTGCTCTCAAATGGTACATGAAGGTTATTGAGCCAGGAGTGCCAGGAATGCAAGGTCAAGAGTTCACACTTGACCAGGTATGGACAAGGTTCATGGTGGAGTTTAAGATACCTCAGTCAGAAAAACAAGCTTTGTTTGAGTTGTGCGAGATTCAACAAAGGGAAGGTGAATCAGCCTGGGAATACAACCAAAAATATAAATATGCTATAGGGAAGCTAGCGCATCCAATCCATGAGTAACATCAAAGAGAATGGTATATTCATGGATTGCTACCTCTGACAAAGATTCCATTAACGCAAAAACAAATAACCACTTTGACAGATGCCTTGGAACAATCAATGAAGATTGAAGTCATGGTAGGATATCTGAGGAGCCTTCAAGTGACCAAACCCCCAACAAATGAAAATTTGGTGCAACTACGATGGAAAATATCAACGCTTACAGAAAAGATTCAAGAATTGACGATCCCTATACCGGGACGATTGTAGTTCTGGTGTACCAGATGTTACACAAAGGGAAATCTAGTAATCGAATGTCCATGAATTAGGGGAATGGGACCTCCTCATAATCTTATGGGACCCTCACCAGAACCAGTGGGAGGAGTTGCGCAAGTATCTACAAACTTACCATTCCATAATCCCAACTCATATCATGATTTTCCAGGGAGCCAAGCAACACCAATATTTGAGTATTGTGAGATTTTTCGAATCCATGGGAATGGGCTAAGACAGTGCCCCATTATTCATATGTATTCAATAGTACCAAATACAGTACATTGTGAGTTTTGTGTGTCTACCACACATACTACTAATCAGTGTAGAGTGTTGGATGCACTTGCATACAGGTTGGATCAAACAACATTCAGGGTGAATGAAACCCCTTAGGGACTGAGGAGAGGTCAAGGAGGTGGAGCCGGAGGAGACTTAAGAGGAGGAAGAAATGGGGGAAAAGGACCAACCAGATGTTACAACTATGATGAGTAGGAACATATGGATAGAGATTGCCCTCATCCGAGGCGACCATGGTTCTCTCACTACAGAACCAATGGGCACGCAACTGAAGACTTCCCATAACTAATTTCAAAATGGGAGGATCGGGTATGTGAGTGAGGAAATAACCTCATCAGTTCCAAGATGAAGAGAGATATTAGAGGAAAACTACCCAACCTTAATATTGTCACTCAAGGAGGGGAAAATACTGGAGTTGATGTTGATAACCTACCTCAGATCCAGAAAGCAACACCTAAAGAAGACAGGTATGATCCTCTGAAGTAGAAGTTGTTCTTTAAAAATGCCATAGAAGTATTTCAAAATATCCCTAGCCCGGAGATAAAAGAGAAACCCCCTTAGCCTATTTCTTACCCTAATATTGCTCAAGTCCCTGCTTCACCCCCTGCACCTAGAAACCCTACAGTCACATTTAGACAACCTGAGAAACCACAAAATGTAGTCGACCATTGGTTTCAATTAATTTTTTATATTCTTGGGAATGACCAGTTAACAGAGAAGTTGTGCAATGCACTTTACCTAGTTCTATGGAATGAAGAACCTATAGAATCAAGAATAAGGAATAATCTTCCTGAGAAGAATGCTCAGAGAGTAAATAGAAGGAAAGTATGAACTGGAAAAGAATTTAGACTAGTAGCCTAGCTAGAATAATTTGAAATTAAGGATGTTATGTTAGATCTAGGATCTAATGTGAACATACTGCATAAAAAGACTTGGGAATCCTTAGGAAAACCCTAGTTGACATACTCACCAATTCAACTAAGAATGGCCAACCAATATTGTATTTTCCCAATAGGAAGACTTTAGAAAGTGGAATCTGATGTTGCAGGAGTGAAGATTGTAGCTGATTTTGAGGTGATTGAAATCATGGGGGATAAGGACCCTTATCCTGCCCTACTTGGTATTTATTGAGCCTATGAAAACTATGCAGTGATCGACCTAAAGAAAGACACTATGAAATTTGAGTCATATGGAATCAAGCTAGGTCAACCCTTGGATCCATATGTAGGCCCCAGATATATAGAACCAACGAATAACAATATGGAGGGAGAAGACTTGGATCAGTTATACACCGTAACAGTAGGAACAAGAGAAGATTACATAAATCCTACTATTGATGGATTAGTAAGTTGGAGAAGTATACAGTTAGCGGACGAAGATTTAGAACTAGAATTTGACAATTGGAGGCAAGGATGATACGAAAGGTTCTGAAGAAGATGTGAAACTATCAGGGAAACTAGATGGGTTGGAATCGTGGTTAGAGAACACCCAATATATGATTCTACCTTGGGACTTGACAGTTTTCTACTAAGTATGGAAGAAAATGTGGTGGAGGATCAAAGGATCTCATTACTGGATTTATCCCTCCAGGACACCCCTTCCAGATGGTAGGCCAATCACAAATAATTACTCAAGAATTGGGAAGATTTGAAGAAAGCTATCAATTATAGATTTCAAGATAAGGAGTAGCTGGAATTAGAGATGCAAACGGATTTCCAAGTTGCACAATTTGTCAATTGAGAGTCTGACCCTAAAGCACATATTAAACAATGCGTGACACAGTGGCAAGTTGCGGAAATACCATCTCGCTTTTGGGTTCAAGGATTTCTCCATTCACTAGGTCCAATCCCGAAAACTTAGTTCATGCATGAAGAAACCAGAATACAGACCAACGACTGACAACCATTGGAAGATCACTTTTGAAAGGACTTCTCATTTACAAGTAAGTACCCTGATCTTGAAGTAGTCCTACAAAGAATCAAAGAATTTCCTTTTATAGACAATATTAATCAGAAATCAGACCTAGTGGTATGTGCAAACCATAGCCAAGAAATTCATACTAATATTCACTTAACCCTAGACAATATACCTAAAGAATGTTATAAGATTGAGAAGGATTTGGAAAGATCAGATGATTTAGAAGAATTGAGAAACCTATCCATTAAAGAAACAAAGGGGAACAGAGAAATCCATAACATCATACCCAGTCAGACTGATGGTTCTTATAATCACCCATTAAAGTTTCGCAAAGTCAATATAGGGAACATAGAGAAATCTAATATATCTATGGTGGCATATTACTGGGATGAGAAAACTAGTAAAGAAATACAGAGTTTGTTGTGGGAATATGAGGATTTGTTCCCAAAGACATTTTCAGAGTTAAAAGGGATCAAAGGATTTATGGGAGAAATGAAAATTGAATTAAAACCATGATCAAATCCTGTGATTCATAGGTCATACCGCGTTAACCCGGAGTGAAAGAGAAGGTTAAGAGGGAAATAGACAAGATGTTGGAAGATGGACTTATTTTTGCATTGGAAGAAGTAGAATGGGTCAGCCAAATAGTCATCTAAAGAAAGAAAGGTATAGAGGATATTAGGGTCCGTGTAGACTATAGAAGACTTAACTCTCCCTGTGTGCATGACCCTTTTCCAACACCTTTTACTGATGAGGTGCTAGAATAGGTTGCGGGGAAAGAGTCTTACTCATTTATAGATGGATTTTCGGGGTATCACCAAGTAAGGATTGTTGAAGAGGACAAAAAGAAGACCACATTCATAACAAAATGGGGTTCATTTGCATACAATGTGATGCCACTCAACCTAAAGAACGCCCCTGCAAGTTTTTCCAGGATTGTAATAGCATATTTCCGAGAATTTATTCACAAGTTTATAGAAGTCTATATGGATGATTGGATGGTATATATCCTTCTCAAGGAACATGTAGTGCTACTACGTCTGATGTTTGATAGATGTAGGGAATTGTAGATATCGTTGAACCTCAAAAAGTGTCTCTTTCGTGTGCCACATGGAAAAAATTTAGGCCACATAGTATGCCAAGAGGGAGTATTGCTAGACCCAGCCAAAGTTTTGGTCATTGTGAACATGCTGCCACCGACGAGTGCTAATTATTTGCGCTCCACACTGGGACACACAGGGTACTATCGCAGGTTCATCAGAAGATATGCAAATATCACTGCACCACTGGAAAATCTACTAATTAAGGCTGAAGTCTTCCAATGGACCCCAAGATGTGATAAAGCATTTGAAACCCTAAAGGATAAGCTCATCACAACACCTATTATGATATTTATAAATTGGGAAAACAAATTTCAGGTCCACATAGATTCTTCAAGCATTTCCTTGGGAGCTATCTTAGCGCAACCATGGTATGATATGACTAGGATGGGTGAATGTTGCTCACCTGAAACCCTATATGTCTCAAAACTGAGCTAAAGGAATTTTTCTCTAGTCCGAAGGAGCATGTATAATAGTTAGATTTGAGTTTTTCTGCAATTTCTATAAATTCAGTTAATAAAGTCGATGTGTGCAGTGTTGCGTCGTGACATGTAGTTCATTTATTTATTTTTATAAGTGTTGTTTGATGCATAACTCCTTACTCAGTAGCGTAGGATCATAAGCGTTAAGAACCCATTAATGAAAGTCATTAATATGACGGGGACCCCTTTGTGGTCGGAGGGAGAGCAACTCCAAATGCAATTTGAGTCCATGTGCCACACGAACCCAGTCTTGTCATCACCTTTATTTCCATTTCGGTGCCCCGTATGAATTTAGTTAAGACATAAAGCTGTGATACATGAATATTCCATCGGTATTCACATCGATATTCTCATCCATCAAACAGTAAGGTCTAAAATCGACCACAACCCTGTCCAACTTCCATAGTAACTACCAGAATCACCCAATAGGACTTACCCTATTAACCTGTCCCATCGGACAACTCAAATCCAAGTTGCATCCATAGGGTAATGATGAAAAAATGTTATTACTGAACCTTCCAACTAAGCCCGAGTATAAGGCCATGAGAACCATTGTAGAACGCATTGTTTCTAGAAAGCACTTAGATATTTTTCAAATTCTGCAGAGTGAGCAAGTCTGTGTAATCCTAAGACTCGTAGTTGTGATCCCCAATCCTTGTTCCACTGTGGAATTTGACGATAATCCAGAACGCACAATGCTAAGAGATACACAAATTCGAAGTGTTATCTCCAAATATGTAGTACCAGACAAGCCCTGCGACCCCTGAGTTGATGTCATGGGTGATCTCAAGGGGAAGGTGGAGCAGGTCAAGCTCCTTGTTCTCGACTTAATAGGTCAAGTCTTGTTCCACCAGATGACAATAGAGATTTTATGGAGTATCGCTCATGATGAGTTGGGGGGAATGTAGTTCGTTCCAAAGCCCTAATTTATCAACCTGTTTAAATCAACTATCATGAACCTCAGGGACCTACTAGTGTTTGGTACCATTGGTGAAGTTTCATGGTGCACCAAGTTCCTGATCAATAGGGTGCACGATAGAAGTCTCTGGTTGGATAGGAGGTATCCAATCCATGCCGAAGACATCCACCAACTTACAGTACTGTCCCTCGAGGGTGAGGACATGTCCAAAGGATTCTAGGGTCCCAGCAAGAATGACAAAAAGAAAGGGGAGCCCAACCTATATGAAAGGTTTCACATGCAGATGGNGGGAGGGGGGGGGCGCGGGGGGGATCACAACCAAAATATAACCCATACTACCTAAGATGGTCATAAATAGATGCTATATCATAGCTAGTAAATTCATGAGGTCATATTACAAGGGAGAATGCATGTTGGATGCATTTTCAGTGGCGGGTTTTTGGGCCAATGGCACTCTATTCAATTGGTGTAGTTACCTATTGGAGGAACGACTCGTGGTTTGTGAGGAATCCCAAGAGAAGGGAGGTACCTTCACATATCGATACATGTTTCTTACGTTCACAATTCTCAAGTGGACACCACTTGATGGAAGACCGTTGGTGCTAGAAGATAAGGGGTGCCTAGAAAATATGTTTGAGCCCTGACATTCAAGGGAGGACTCGAAGAACACAACCTTCAACAACATGGCATTCTCCAAGTGGTATAACGAGCTAATAGACTCAACGCAGAGGTTGTGCATTCCACAGGATATCCTCAACTGTAACACAAGGAACACAGCCTTCAGCATGAACTGACACCACACGTTTGTATGGCCGAGGTATGCCAATAGGGAGGACTTCCATTAAAGGATGTTTTTGTTCTACTTAGATGAGGAGGAATTCAACAAGGAGGTAATGTCATGGTCTAGAGTTAAATGCAACCCACGCAAGTCGAGGATGCACCACATTTTACCCATCGATTTGTTGAAGAAGAAAGGTAAAGAAGCAGGGGTAGGACCGAGCTCAAGCTCAGAGGTGCAGAAAAAAGAAGCTCTGCCACAGACGAAATCCTAAGAAGAGGAGGAGATGCAGTCATTAGAGCGCAAGAATGTGACATTGTCTATATTCCCACAACTTCCAAAGAAAGACCTGTTGACAAGTAATGATGTCAACGAAATCCTGAGTGTTGCATTCATTACAGAGCTCGTGTCCAAGAAGTTCAGAAAAGGGGTCTCGTCGAGCAAAGTTCTAAACCCCCAACCCCTCTCATCTGTCATCCCCCACACTCGCTTAGCGGTCCGAGAAGCCCCAATCATACATTTTAGGATGACCCTGAGCCTGACACCCATCCATCCACCATCTTCACCGAGAACCCTCCATCACCACCACAACCCCAATCACCACCCCCCAAAACCACTAGTCCATCCCAAACCACTCATCCAAAGCCCATGCAGCTCGATCCCCCATAACTACTTGAGCCTGAACTCCTAGAAACAAGCCCAGAATTACATGAGCAGAGTCTAGAACTTCCTGATCCAAATCCAGAAGTACCAGAGTAGATACTGTAGCTGACTGGATTGAACCTTGATTCCCAGGACCAACAGATTGTACCTTTTGGGCAGTAGAAGGACACTCAAATAGTAGAGGAGCCATAAGTTCAAAGTCCCTAGCACATTTCCTCAATAGCCAAGGTGTAGGGTGCCATGGGAAGAACAACTCCAGAAGCGGAGGCACGCAAAGAGGAGGAGATACCAAAGGTTCATAAGGAACCAAAATCAACGTCATGGAAAATAACAACATCAATGTAGGAGCATATGGATCTATTTCTCCAAAACCCTCAACATTGTGCAGAGTTGCTGCAAATATTCCTGGCTAGAACAAAGGTTCTGGCACTCCTTCCATCAACGTTTAGGTTGAGGCTTGTGACAGGACCACTTACAGAAGAGGAGGAGGTAGAGACTCCTTCAGAACATTCAATGACCATCGAAATTCCACTGCAAGTCCGAGCACCCAGGGACACAACCCCTTCATCTGCTGACCTTGCAGAGTGGCCAGCAACGCACTTAGTTGGAATGATTAGAGCATCAACTTATCAACTAGATAAAATGCTCCAGCAGGCCTAGAGGTCTATAGAGTTCGCAAGGGAGGAAGCGCTCCTTGCGCAAGCATGCATAAAACAAGAAGAACATGCAAAGATCCAGGTTGAGAACATACTTGAAAGAGTTTAGGAAAGGCTTGATGAAGCCTGGCCGAAAATATGAAAGGTCGCACCCCAACTGCTAGAAGCCAATGATGCAGGAGAGTCGGAGCATCATATTGAACTGATCCAAGGATCATAGTCATAACTGGCCATTCGCCCTGAGAATCTGGAAGTACAGTTGTGACAGAATCAACAGGAAGAAGAGAAGTAGCCTCAAAAGTTACAGGAGCATATGGAGAAGATAGTACTAGAAGGAAACAATGCCTGAGCAGCACTACACAAGCACACAACTGATTGCACACATATTTTCATAGAAGTCAGCGATTAGATGTGCATCATCACTAGGCGCAACCAAAATTTAGAGGATGTACGCACTAGAATCCAGGTGTTGAATGAAGAAGTTGCGGCTACTATGGATCCACTGGAGAAACAAAAGAAGTTTGATTAGAGTCAACAAGAGGACAATTAGTTGAACACTCTCTTTGAGGCACAATCCATAGCTAAGAAGGAGTTTCACAAATTTTGACTTGTCATTCAGATAGTTTACATGCAAATGCATCAAGTCGATGCAGCAATAGAATCAGAATGGAACTCATTGGTGACATCCAATCCAAAGTAATGTATTACAGATGTGACCCAACAGTTCATCATTGAGGCCTCTCTCCTTGCCAGAAAATGGCAGGATAAAGTTGGAAGCTTTCAGGAGGTCAACAGGCGAGCCTTGGAGTTGGTCCTAGAGTTGGGCCTTTCGTTTGAAGAGGCAGAAGAAGAGAAAGAGAAAGTAGGAGAGAAAAGGAAAGAGGAAAATGAGGAGAATGGAAATCAACAGTTTCTTCTAGAAGCTGTGAAAGATTCAAGTACTTGAATTGAGGGTGAGTCAAAATGTTTGGTCGGAGCCTGTTGGGCCCTTAATTTTTGGATGAGAAGCTGTGAAAGAAGGACTACAATCCCAATTTTGGTTTAGCATGAGTTGAGTAAGCTACAGAAGAATCTGGACAACAGAGCAAGGAGAAGTAACATAAATCCATTACGAAAAGGACAATGCAATGCTAGCAAGGCAAAATCAATTGCAATAGAACAATAAAGCATGTGAGCTCAAAGCCAGAAGACATGATTTAGCTTATATATATGGGATGAATATGATAGTAAAAGGGTTCAATCATGATTGTAAAAGGGTTGTTGTCTTCTTACTGCTATCTATTGTTGAGAAGTTGGGTTTGAGTTCTGAAAATGTAATTTGTATACAGTTTTGGGTATATAGAGCTCTGCGACATGGGTCTAGAGCCAAGAGTCTGTAACAGAGCACTAATTTGTATCTATGAGTTTGTAACTATGAAAGATCTAAAGATAATGTATAAAGAAGGATCCAAAATTTTCAAATATGTTGCGTCATTCTGTGTTTATGCTTCTTCATTGTATCTTTATAGTACTTTGTTATGCTTCATAAGTTCCATATGATGTTTCTGTGTATGAATGGTTTTCACAACCTAAGTAGCTTCAGTCACTGTGTGTATGAGATCAGATATGTTCTTTAGGTAGTTTTTCTTGCGCAAGATCAAGATGAATCTTGAAGGTTCTATGAACCCACCTAAGTACTCTCCTTAGAAGGAGATGAAAATACCAATGCTCTAGACTACTCAGTACCTTTTGTTGTTAACCTAAGAACGACCCTCATCTGATCAATCTTGCGCCAAAAATGCATTCCCCTCTCCTCAATATGTCTCCTTATTCTCTGTCTTTTCTTATGTATTCTTGCATGCCTTTTTCCTCCCTGGGAAGGTTATGGACCTATCTTATTCCTTCTGTTATAATACACTCGGGTCAGTTCGGGCCTAGTGGAAAAATGCACTCTGTGGTACTTCGGGCTGATAGTTTTTTGTCTCCTTAGCAAGACCCTCAATGCTTCTATTCATTGGGGTAGTTGATTTTTAAACCACCATTCTTTCTTTCATTAACTTATTTTTCCTTGGGATCCGGATGAGGATTATTATTTCAACAAGGATAATTTGGGTCATTTTGACATAGTGAACCCTCTCTATTGTTCCCTCACTCTTTCCTCTAGTTATATCATGGATAGTACATCAAGGATTCACCCCCACATTCGTTTATTGGCAATTTAAACAATAATACATTTACATTGTTCCCATTCCATAGCATGGTGATCATAATTAATGATTAATTACAAGCTGGGAGAAACATGGGTATTGCAATCCCCTCCCCCTTAAAAAGGAACATCTTCCCCGGTGTTCAGCTGCTTCAGAAATCTTGTTCCTCTTTCTTGGTCAGGTCCTTTCTAGAATCTTGGCTTTCATCACCTTCCTTCAATAATCTTGGACAACAAGCATATTAATCACAATTTCATGTAGAAACATTTTATTTTTGTGCAAAATTCAAGAGGAAAATTTCAAATCTAGCACAATACGTATCTGTGCAGTTTGTGGATTCACATCCACATGGTTTTCTTGTTATCTTGTCTCACTGTTTTTACTAAACATACCCATTTCATGCATGATACCAAACAATATTTTATAAGAATCATCAGAGTCTACTCTTCCTTGCAGTCACTCACCCTTTAGGCTCAGGCTCATGCATCCCCTTCTCTGCTATACAGTCCCTTGAGAGATCCATGTTGCCTTTCCAAGGATTTCTTTCATAGGAAGAGTTCTAAAGACTTCATTGAGCCATACAGTTGAGGCATCCCTTAGAATTTCTCTGTTGAGGCATCCCTTCGGCTTGTGTTGCCACAACCAACATATTCTAGGGTGATCATGGATTACCACATGGCTCTCCTGTCTCAACAATACCCTATTTCATTCTTTCAAGCTTGACAACCTTCACCTGTTCTTCCTAAAAAAATATTTTCTGTCTCACCTATATCACCGATACACATAAATTATGAGGTATTATCATCAATTTCAAGTTCAAGATTTTCTTGCAAATATGTCACCCACAGATTTCCAAATTTTTATTTTCAGATCTATTCCGCACAGGAACCAGATTCAAAAGTATGTGACTTTCCTTCCCATAGAAATTTAGTTCAACAGGAAATTGGTGTTCCTAATGGGATTACAACACTGCCATATCTAAGACCCTTCTCTTCCTACAATTTCAACATTCCCCAACCAAACAAATTGTTAGTTTCCATGCACATTATATTTTCAAAACTATGTATACTAACATTCCAAGTCATCTTCATCCATTCGAGGGTACAAAGTGTTATCAAATAAATTTTTTCAGGGTCGCAGGTGATAGCCATGAGTGCAGGAAAACAGGTTAGTGTAGTTTGCAGCGATCGATAACCCTTGTACAGTTCAATGTAACACTATTTCCAAGCACAGTTGGAAGGTGGATAAAGCTTTGGTGGGTACACTAAAATAGTCGGTGCGCCCAAATCACAGATCATGATCATATCAACGACCACCAATCATTTCGGTGACACAAGATGTGCAAGCGTTAAAATCAAAAGGCGGGCCGAAATCCAAACCGTATTATTGCGGGGAGGCCACATGGTGGAAGATGGTGCATTTTGGGCCTGAAAGCGGTGTGGGTCCAAACCTCTTTCGACAGCCCTGAAATCACGTGCACGTATGATTTTTTATCCAACAGTGATAGGTGGTCACCCTCTAGTCATCCAACCACGCTCAAATCCCAAGGAGGATTCAGTTAATGAAAAAGGACTGATAGATGAAACCTCGGCTCACTCCATAAATTGGAAGCTTGGAAGCTATGGTCGAGGAGACAGAACTGTCAGCCCGAGGTACAACAATGGATGGTTTCTTTTGCAGGTCCATACTGAGCTAAGTTTGCATTTGACAAGAGGAAACATGCACAGTATGACAGAAGGATGCACAAATGGAAATCCTTGAATGGGATGGCTAGATCACACTCCTGTAATTTTTTGACTGATCTGATTATAAATAGATCAATTCAATATTTTGTTAAGGTCGTTGAATGGTTGAGCAGAGCTCCCTATTTTGTAATATTTTTATACCATATTTTTTCTCCGATTATGTATGAGACTTGAGACTTTCACACTAATAGAAGTCATTTTCTTTCATCATATTGTTTAATATGTGTTGAAACACTCGTGCATGGAGGATCTAGACGAGGGTTGTAGTTGTATTGTAATGTAGGTTTGATTATAGTATTGTTGTGACTTGTTTTAGTATTTTATTTGTTACCTTGTTTCCTCTTGTGCTGGAATGCTCGTGCATGGAGGATCTAGACGAGTTGTTGTAGTCACATAGTAATGGAGGTTTGATTACTATGGTATTGTGATATATTTCTGTGTTTGAAACTTAAGTTCAAGAGTGCTCTTGTGCCTCAGTTTTTCTTCACCAATTTGCTTGAAGGCCAGATTATCATGGAAGAATTGTCCACCCTTCTCACTTTTAACCTTAAACCACTGACTGAAGTTAATGACAACCTCATTTCCCTATGAATTGCTTGTCCAGTTTTTGTGTTAAAACGTTCTTGTAGTGAGCTTTGTCTATTTGACCTCCATTCATAAAATCACCTCCAAAAACATTTTGATGGGTATTGGGATTATCCTCTTGGAATATGAGGGTGACTCTTGGTGCCAAAATTCTTGGTGTTGTTGTCAGGCAACAAATTGAAGACATTTCCCTGGGATTGAACGACAAAGAAATTTTTATTCTGAAGGTACATAAAAAATTGGTACCTTGAAGATTGCAACTTGCAATATTGAACGCAGTCGTTTCCCCTTTCCCATGGAAAAATATCCAAACTCAATCTCCCCCTTGTTTGCCTATAGTTCACATCCAATGGTCGGTGCTAATCTTCCTAGAAACATGATGGATTCCATAGTGGGTGCTAGATATGCCCCTCTTGTTTTACCTCAACCTATGAATGCCCTCCCAGTTGGATATTACCTCAAGTACATGCCCAAGTTCACAGGGGAGGATGACATAATTGTAGAATAACACCTTTCATCTTTGTATAGTTATGTAAATAATCTTAACAATGAAAATGAATATGTGTGGATGAGATTTTTTCTACAGGGCCTTGATGGTGAGGCTAGGAAATGGTTTAGGGGTTTGACTCCTATATATATTGTGTGGATTGAGGCTCTGGATGATTCATTCTTGAGGCATTGGGGGGATAAAAAGGATTTTATTTATTATATTACAGAGTTTGGGTCACTTAAGAGGAAAGAGGGGGAATCTATTTCAAACTTCTTAAAAATATTTAATAATATGTATAATAAGATTCCCACTAAAATAAAGCCTACATAAACCTCTTCCAATATTACTTATTCTAGTGATTTTGACCTTGAGGTTTTCCTCCTGTTGAGAGAAAGAAGAGATACCTATTTAGCTCATACGAAAGATGAAACTCTTGAAGTAGAGTCTAATATATTGATAGATAACAATCTTAGGAGTAAATACAATAGAGACAGAATAAAAGTTAGGACTGAAGATTCAACCTCTGATTCCTCTGCTTCCTACCCTCAAGTGGATGAATTCACAAAACTGGTAAAATCACTTTCTACAGAAATGGAGAAATTGAAATTTGAAGGAAAATAGAGATATAGGAACCCATAGAATGCAGATAATAGGGGTAATCTCAGAAGACCCAATAATTCCCCTCAGATCATCCAAAGAGATCAAAGAAATAGGGATAGGGATGATCAAATAATCCAAGCCCCTCTCCAAAATAACCTTGTTACTGATGAAGAAGGAGAGGAAGAATATGCAGATCCTGAAATGCATTGTCTTGGTGACACCTCTTCATCGCCTCATTTAAATTAATCTTCATATGAAGAGGCTCTCATGGGTATCCAACTAAATGATTTGAGAAAAGGAAAAAGGACAATTGGCAATCCAAATAGATAGAACCTAAGGTCCAAGAAGAAAGAGGGAGAGCCTGACATTCTTGATGAGCCTACTAGAATAGTGAATCATGCTAAGGATGTGGCAACTAGACACAAATAAAAAGAGGCAAAAAACCCTTAGGCAGTGGTTAAGAGCAGGGAAAAGTGAAGCAAGCATCACATAACACAAAAGAGAATCTCACGACCCTGATTGTGCAGGGTGTAGAGGAAATTTTGGGAACAGAGGCATAAATAATAAAGGATGTTAGGAAAACAAAGGACACCTCCCAAAAGTTCATAGAGGCACGGAGGAGAGCACAATAGGCTTGAGTGGCTCTTGAGGAGTGGCATGTGAGTGTTGGGGTTCTGTTGGATAGGCATTTGGATAAGAGTGTTCATGAAAATACTAAGTATGGAGGATATGCAAAACAAAAGAAGAAATAAGACAAGGTAGGAGCGGAGTGCACAACAAAGGCACATTTGGACTTGGGAGTGCACAGTAGAGGCAATGCAAGATTGTAGTGTGCAGTAAGAACATACTTAGTTGAGAATAAATAAGAGAATAAAGAAAGAGAAGAAAGAAGGTTAAAAGGAAGGATATAATTTGGGCGTTCCAAACGAATAAAGACACGGAAAAGCATAAGGAACCACATTCGGGAGTGAAAAATCAACATGAAGATGTAAAATAAGGAAAATAAATCCCAAATAACAAGTCAACACGAGTTTTCATGAGTCAGAAAAAAGATGTAATTGGGTTTTTGGGATAAGAAAAGTAGGGTTATGAGCCCTATAATTTACGTATAAATATGTAATGGGTTGGTAATATTAGGGGTTCTTTTGTTCTTTTTTGAGGTTAGTCTAGGAGAAGTGTGAGAGAATAGACTAAGAATGAACGAGTCTATGTTTGAATGTTAGGGAGAAGTTGTAGAGAGAAAGGCTTGCACTATAGAGAGGCCATGCAAAATGGAGAGAAATATAGCATGATATATATATTGTAAGAGCAGTGCACAAGACTGAGATTCAACAGGAATAATAAAGAAGCTATCCATTGTGGACGTACCCCAAATTTGGGTGAACCACGCTAACTACTATGTCTACTTGTATTTTATGTGATTGATCATGAATATTCCATGTATGCATGTTAGATTATATTTTTTTCTTGCACGATCATTGTGCAATAGGTATGAATGTTACAGTAGATGGTTTATGTTGCAATATGCAGTATAATGGTACTATATAACTAAATTCACTAAGTAACCAAGAAATAACAAACACAAGATAATGCACACTAAAAAAATACGTAAGAATGATTAAGTTGATCACCTCCCATTCCCTCACTACTGTAGAAACTTGGCTCCTACAACCCCAATAGTTGACTCATGTGAGACTTCACTTGCATGGAAGTGATGTCGAAAGGGCTGGTGTCTCAAAGTTTGTTGGTTAAAATAAATTGAACCTAGGGTTTTATAACCGTGTTCCAACAACAAAGAAAGAATTTAAGACCTAGAATAAGAAGTAAAGCGATACAAAGGTGACAAGATGACTATCATAGAATTCATAGCCTGTTCCTTCAACTTGTAGGAAATGAGAACAACCTTGAGGCGATTGTATGCAATCTTAAAATAATTCCATGACTTGTCTACACAATTTATTATATTGTTAGTCATGGTCAAGGAAAAGAAAGTGTTTTTGTATGGAGTTAATATGTCTATGGACAAGCCAAAGAAGTGGAAATAAAAATATAAAACATACCCCCAAACTTGTCAAAGATGAAAGAAAGAGATAACCATGTCATCTATGCAGCTCTAGCTAACTGTCAAACAACATGAACTACACTTAAAAATGATAAATTTGCATCGATTAGAAATTGCAAATGTCTACACACAATTGGAACTAAGAGGATGATTGGATTATTCCAGTTACCACAATTTGGAGTTAAGGATTCACCAAGGATCATAGAAGAATGTTTGGAAGAGTTAGAAGAACATGTCAATAATAGAGGAATTATAATTAGGATGGTCACTAGAATCATTAAAGGCATATTAAAAGAGTATATAGTTGGGCCCTCTAGAGATATAAGTATGATCAATTCCTTTTTGATCACACTAAAAAGAGATATGGGCCCTATGTCCAAAATGAAAAATATTATGAAGTCTCTTTAGCACAATTGGTTTTAGCTGAGTATTAGAAATATCTTCCCAACATGAGGCTTGGGTGGCTTATATTCATGATAAATAACAAGGCCAATTATAGTCTCTTGCAAATAATGTATAGTTTCCTAAAGTTTAGTAAAATGAAAAAATAGAGTGAGTCAAAAGGTTGTAGCTATCAAAGGGAATGTAAGAAATACCAAGAAGCGGTTGCAACCTATAGACTATATATGTCTAGAAGTAACTTATATCAAAGGCTCTTACATTTTTGTATTTTGAGAATTGATTCAAGAAATTTAGTGAGGAGAGTGCATCAAGTCCATTTTTTCAATAGGATTAATGGTGTTGTGTGATGGATTCTCTATGAACTATTTCTATTGTTAGTATTTTCTATTATACAACTATATGGCTATATTTTTCATGCGATGACTATTCTTCAATGAATTGTATGTCTATTACACTCATGTTTATCATATGATGTTTATTGTTCTAATATGGTAGGTATATGGTCGTGAATGGTTTGTTGTTATAGACTAATCAGTTTACATTCATCATTCATGTTTATATGTTTTTTTCTTTTTCTCTAACAACTATGTTTTTATGAAGTGTAGTTAGAAATATATAACTTGCCTTCTATGTAGTCAGTTGTTTTTTCTCTTAGCTAGGTTAGTTTAGAATAATTTATTTTTTCACTTAGAGT
The DNA here is from genome assembly GCA_010110895.2 of Picea sitchensis. Classification (NCBI taxonomy): domain Eukaryota; kingdom Viridiplantae; phylum Streptophyta; class Pinopsida; order Pinales; family Pinaceae; genus Picea; species Picea sitchensis. The sequence continues at coordinate 327,209 of SNQJ01S0006821.1, read as the reverse complement.
ACTTGCATATTGCATTCCATCAAGAAACCCCATTGTTTTTAAGTAATGGTTTCTAGGACAAAATCTGAATGGGTCTCTTATCCCAAATGATGTGCGGTTTAATTAGGACTTCATATTGGGGAGAACCCATGTTTGTTGTAGGGAAATTTTTTCCACATTAATAGAAACTAGATCTAGAAGGAAGGATTGAGTTGTATGGTTGTTATAAATACCTAATATCCACATGATCAAACCTATTCAAATTCAACCCATGAAACTTATCCCAAACATTTTCATACTAAAGGTGACAATACCTAGTTAGAAACTACTTTCAAAGACACTTATCCCATTTTCAAAACCCCTAAGTCACCTCCTAAAAAATGGTACATTGTTCCCAAAACTAAAGTCCACACTTCACATCATCTCACTTAGGCATTCACTCAAAATATTGGGGATATACATGTAGCATCTCTTTTACCTATATGGGGGATAAATCATAATATGTGTATTGAAACTCCTCAATACATTGTGGTTGATTCCATAGAATAATTGGTATAACTTACCTTCCAATAAATTTCCTAAGATTTGGATCAAAACCCCCCATCACCCTCGTCTTCACCTCAATCTCCTCATTCTCCTAAACCTAAATTAAATAAAATAGCCAATGAAATTATAAAACTATTTATAGCTTATCAAATGGACGATAACCAACTCACATACTTGGTTTGATGTCCAAAAATACCTTAAACTTGAGAAGGGAGTTTCTTGATTTACCCAAGCATCCCGAGAGAATCTTACCCAAGTTCGATCTAGAAAAGTCACATGTTCCCGAGGATAACATAAAAAAATTCTCCCTTGCTTTAAGGTTGATGAATGTCAAACATGAAGACATGGTATGTATAATATTACCCTACACCTTTGAGAAAAGAGCATATACCCAGTATTATAATTTACCAATAGGCTCCATCACATGCTAGGATGATTTCAAGAAGGAGTATATTAGTAAATTTGGTGAAGAGAAAACTCCAACTACTCTTTTAAAAGAGATAATATCCATTAAAATGGAGGACAAAGAAATAATCAAAGATTTCAACCCAGACTTCCCCACTATAATTTATGAATAAATTCTATTAATTCCCAACCAGCCAAGGGAGTAGTGGTGGTTACACATTTTCCTTGAATGCATTTAATTCCATGTTTTTCAAAAGGAATGGTAAGACCAGTCTAGAATTATTTTTGAGGAAGCCAAGAAGGTGGAGAAATAAATTCTCACCCTAGTAGGGAACCCGAGAGAAAAGGATAATAATACCATGATTGTAGGAAATAAATTTTTTTTATTGAATAAACCTACAAAAAAATAACCCAATGATATAGAAGGTGTAATTATGGTGGTCAAGAAGTTATCCAATGAAGTTGTTGACCTCAAAAATAATTCTAGGGAATGAAAATCCAACCAAAAATTGTTGATACCCTTTCATAGAAAAAACAACAACTAACCTAAACTCCGAGAATGCTCAAATATGAATTTAAATCTAGACGAGGTGGGGATGGAAAAATTGTGTACCTACCATAAATATAATTATTCTAAAAAGACCTATCTCGAGTGGATCAACTCTATGACTATAGTTATAAACTAGTTACTTGATCAATTATTTCTTTCTGATAAGATATCCCAAGAGGTTGACATTGAGGAAACTACTAAAAAAGGGGACACATTTGGTGAAGCTACCATTTTCCTTTGGGATTGGGAAACATACTTTGATAATGATGCAGTATGATAGATATAAGTAAGATATTTATAGGCCACCCAACCTACCCAAAAGAACTATAGTTTAAGAAGAAAGGGACATGTAACTAATGCTAACATTTCGAATAAAACTACTCCAACATTCATAAATGTTACACCACCCACGCAGATTTTGGGTAATACTACTTCCCCTCAATCCAAATTATCTAACAGTGTTTCCTAATCTACGAGGGTCTTAGTGAATATCCCAACTATACAAGTTATGAGTACAATGCTATTGAATACATGAAGAAAACTAAAGCCAATGTTTCCATTTATGACATTTGTACCTTACAACCCCAAAAAAGTAACTCATCCAACTTATTTAATCAAGAGACTCCATTTTTCCAATAGAAAAGAACCTGTCTTCGTGCATTGGAGAAACAAATTATTGCATTGGTAATCGTGAAAAGTTGAGATATGGAAATTGTCTTAAGTGGAAATTAACCTATATGCTATACATGTCTCTAAGCCACTAAGGCATCTTATTTGGAAACGAATGTATTACTACTATCAAAAATTAAATCTACATCCATTAGGGTTGTAGAAAACTCATCACAAATGTTAGTTTTACTCTCTTATCACCCATCATAATTTGCTAAGAATTTTCCAACATAATCTACTAGTCCTAACACATCTCTTGGGTGGAGTTTTTTCATGTTTTGGTGTCTGATTTTTCTGATGTAACAACCTATTTTATACATCCATAAGGCTTCAAATAAATCTTTGCAATACTTGTCTATAACAACCCTACATTACAGTGCTAAAATATATGCTTTATTACTTGAGTTGTACTTGTGTTTACTAACTTATCTCTTGCATCATTGTTAGACCTTTGGGTATCTTATTTAGCAGATTAATAGTCATTTATTCGCTAATATATAAATTTTTTGACTGTTGCAAATAGTTAAAACAATATTAACGCTAATATATAAATTTTTTGACTGTTGCAAATAGTTAAAACAATATTAACTTGATTTTCCACTTAACATATAGCTTGTATACTTGGTGTTTCTTGTGTCAAGGGTAGGAATCATCATTTGTAGGTACTTAAACCTCTTGGAAACTATTAACCATTACTGAGACTAATTTACAATATACTTTTCATATATAAAATTGACCTATAGGGGCATCCACTAATAAGTCTCACTTTCCATTTCATTTCCCCCTAGGGTCACCTAGGATTCACCCCTTGAGGTGATGACTTCACCTCTAAAGTTACGGGAGTAGTTATTTGAGGTCATAGTGGGTAGATATTCTCCTAGTTGTTTTCATCTTGTGGTTTGGTTTGGGATTTTCCCAACCTACATTTTGTGTGATAATATTTTGGCGTCGTTTCTCAGGGGATAATTTTTTTTCCCAACCTACATTTTGTGTGATAAGATCGGGGATAACACAATCTAAATTCCCAAGAGAATAGATCAAAATAAAATACAAGGGAGAGGGTCCAACTGAAACTCCATTCAAAAATATCAAAGCGCACAAGGTACCCCTTTTTTGTAATTTGACAGATGATGACATGGACATAATCGACTACCAAGTATGGGATGTAGCAGAAGAGGACATTGAGGAAGAAACAAAGAAACAAGTAGAACTACATCAGCAAGTGCATGCACAATTAACACAATTGCAGTAGCTCTTGGAAGGATCCATAATAACACCAAAGTGCAGATCAGAGGAAGGTCCATCCATGAGTCTAGTGGAGGAAGCTCCATCGAATAGTTAAGGTACTAGAAGAATATCCTTCAATAACAATTAGGACTATTGTAAGATGAAGCACTAAGGGTGATACGAGAGTTGGAAACTGTGCAGGGAAAAGTGAAGCAAGTATTGCAAGACACACAAGAGAATCTCATGACCTTGAATGTGTAGGGTGTAGAAGAAATTTTGGGAACATAGGAATAAATAATAAAGGATGTTACGAAAACAAAGGATGCCTCCAAAAAGTTCATATAGACATGGAGGAGCATGCAAAAGGCCTGAGTGGATCTTGACGAGCCACAGGTGAGTTTTGGGGGTCTGTTGGATAGGCATTTTAGATAAGAGTGTTCATGAAAATCCTAATTATGGAGGATATGAAAAACAGAAGAAGAAATAAGACAAGGTAGGAGCGGATTGCACAACAGAGTGCACAAAAAAGGAACATTTGGACTCGGGAGTGCGTAGTAGAGGCACATACAGGATTGCAGTGTACAGTAAGAACATACTTAGCCAAGAATAAAGAAGGAGAATAAAGCAAGAGAAGAAAGCAGGTGAAAAGGAAGGATAGAAGTTTGACATGCCAAAAGTAGAAATACATGAAAAATCATGAGGAAAATCATTCGGGAGTGCAAAATCAACATGAATATGTAAAAGAAGGAAAATAAATCCCCAAAAACAAGTTAAAACGAGTTGTCATGAGTCAGAAAAATATGTAATTGGGTTTTTGGGATAAGAAAAGTAGGTTTTTTAGCCCTAGAATTTATGTGTAAATATCTAATGGGTTGGGAATATTAGGGGTTCTTCTATTTTTTTCTGAGGTAATTCTCGTAGAAGAGTGAGAGAATAGACTAAGAATGAATGGGTTTACTGTTTAATGTTAGGGACAAGTTGGAGAAAGGATTGCACTACAGAGCAGCCATGCAAGATGGAGAAAAATATAGCATGATATATATATTGTAAGCGCAGTGCGCAAGCCTAAGATGATTACAACAATAATAATAAAGAATCCAACCATTGTGGATGTAGCCCAAATTTTTTTGAACCATGTTAACTATTGTGTCTACTTGTCTTTTATGCGATTGATCATGAATATTCCCTTTATGCATGTTAGATTAGATTTGTTTCTTACATGATCACTGTGCAATAGGTATGAATGTTACATTAGATGGTTTATGTTGCAATATGTAGTGTAATGGTACTATATAACTAAATTCACTAAGTAACCAAGAAAGAACAAAGAAAGGATATTGCACACTAAAAATAAAAGTAAGAATGATTAAGATGATCACCTCCCATTCCCTCACTACTATAGGAACTTGTTTCCTATAGCCCCAATAGTTGAATCGAGTGAGACTTCACTTACATGCAAGTGATGTCGAAAGGGCTGGTGTCTGAAGGTTTTGTTGGTTAAAATAACTTGAACCTAGGGTCTTATAACCATGTTCCAACAAATGGATAGGAGATCAAGGAGTACAAAGAAAGAATCCAAGACCTAGAGTAAGAAGTAAAGAAATACAAAGTTGAAGGGACCACTATCACATAATTCAGATCCAGTTCCTTTAACTTGTAGGAGATGAGAACAACCTTGAGGTAATTCTATGGAAGCCTAAAATAATTCGATGACTTGTCTACACAATTTCTTACATTGTTAGACATGGTCAAGGACAAGACAATGTTTTTGTATGGAGTTAATATGTCTATGGAAAGGCCAAAGAAGTGGAAATAAAAATATAAAACACATCCCCAAACTTTCCAAAGATGACAGAAAGAGAGAACCATATCAACTATGCAGCGCTAGCTAACTGCCAAACAACATGAACTATAGTTAAAAATGATATATTTTCATTGATTAGCAATTGCAAATGTCTACACACAGTTGGCACTAAGAGGATGATTGGATGATTCCAATTACCACATTTTGGAGATAAGGTTTCATCAAGGATAATAGAAGAAGTTTTGGTAGAGTTATAAGAACATGTCAATACTAGAGGAATTATAATTGGGATGGTCACTAGAATCACTAAAGGCATATTAAAAGAGTATATAGTTGGTCCCTCTAGAGATATAAGTATGATAAATTCCTTTTTTAGCACACTAAAAAGAGATATGGGCCCTATGTCCAAAATTTAATATCTTATGAAGTCTCTTTAGAACAATTGGTTTTTAGCTGAGTACGAGAAATATCTTCCCAACATGAGGTTTGGGTGGTTTATATTCAAGATAAATAACAAGGCCAATTATAGTCTCTTGCAAATAATTTATAGTTTCCTAAAGTTTAGTAAAATGAAAAAATAGAGTGAGTCAAAAGTTTGTAGCTATCGAAGGGAATGTAAGAAATACCAAGAAGCAATTGCAACCTATAGATTTTATATGTCCAGAAGCACCTTATATCAAGGGCTCTTGCATTTTTGTAATTTTGAGAATTAATTCAAGAAATTTAATGAGGAGAATCCATCAAGACCATTTTTTGAATAGAATCAATGTTGTTGTGTGATGGATTCTCTATGAACTATTTATATTGTTAGTATTGTCTATTATACAACTATAAGGCTATATTTTTCATGCAATGACTATTGTTCAGTGAATTTAATGTCTATTACATTCATGTTTCTCAGATGATGTTTATTGTTCTAAGATGGTAGGTATATGGTTGTGAATGGTTTCTTGTTATAGACTACTCAATTTACATTAATCATTCATGTTTATATCTTTGTTATTTTTCTCTAACAACTATCTTTTTATGAAGTGTAGGTAGAAATATATAACTTGCCTTCTATATAGTTAGTTAGTTTTCTATTAGCTAGGTTAGTTTAGAATAATTGAATTTTTTCACTTAGACTAATTGCATATTGCATTCCATCAACAAACCCCATTGTTTTTAAGTAATGGTTTCTAGGACAAAATCTGAATGGGTCTCTTATCCCAAATGATGTAAGGTTTAATTGGGACATCATATTGGGAAGAACCCATGTTTGTTGTGGGGAATTTTTCCCACATTAATATAAACTAGATATAGAAGGAGGGATTCAATTGTATAGTTGTTAGAAATACCTAATATTCACATGATCAAACCTATACAACTTCAACCCATGAAACTTAGCCCAAACATTTCCATACTAAAGGTGACAATACCTAGTTAGAAATTGCTTTCAAAGACACTTATCCCATTTTCAAAACCCCTAATTTACCTCCTAAAAATATGTACATTGTTCCCAAAACTAAAGTCCACACTTTACATCATCTCACTTAGGAATTCACTCAAAATATTGGGGATATACCTGTTGGCATAGGGGCAAACCCAGGTTTCAACCCTCAAGAGCACACCAACAAAGCCCTAACTACCGACCCTTTCGGCAACACCTATGAAGCAGATGAAGTCTCACCCGAGGTAGAGGCAGGGGTGGTTGCAAGACTCAGGTGTCTGCAACCTTTGCTGGGACACAGATTTGTGATTATATCCTTTACATAGCACTTAACATTGTTCATTCATCACAATAAGACAGAACATCACAATACTTGCTCAGATATAAGATAATTCAGTTCTTAGAAACAACAAAACATATTAGATCATGTATATCAACACTAAGCATCCTCATACACATCATATGTACTATTCATATACATCTAGTAAATCACAAAGATTAAGTAAATCTATCTAATCATGGCAAATCACTTAGCAAGATAATGAAAACACAAGGAAGCAACAACACAAAGCATGACACATAGGTTTAYGTGGTTCACCCCCACCCTAGGGCTACATCCACAAAGTCTTCTTCTTMTTTATTATATTTGATCAATCTGATTACAAAACAAATCTCAACTTGTACTCTGCATAGGACAAGAGATCTGCGTGCACCTCGCCAGATCCTACTTCCTCGAGTAGATATAACATAGAGACTTCTTACAATCCATGCACTCAACACTTACAACACTTGCACTCAGGTCTGCAAGCCTCTTACAATCATGAAAATATCATTTACATTCGATCAAACAGATCTAACTACTAGCACTAAGCCATCGGCTCTTCCTACATTGCCTAGATACTTATTTATACTTTACAACATAGGCCTAAAACATGGGTAAAACCATGGGCCGGCATCCCTTTCCCATTACATTAACCCAAAATTGTAAAAGGGCCCCAAAAGTGGGTCGAGATCCCATGATCTCTGCTTCTCCTGGCACTCCATCTTTGACAAGGTGTCGATGTCCAAAAACAGTCAAATATGACCAAGTGTTCCTCAAAACTTGGTCAAGGGATAATAGGCCCCCAACACTCACATGTGACTCATCCCGAGTCACTCTGGTCTGATCAGCTCCACTTCGAATGTCTCAATCTTGTCCTGAGTTACTTCGACCTACTGCAGTGGGACAACCTCTTTCTCAGTGAACTCCTGGATCACTGTGTCATTTACTGGTCCTTCCATGCGTTGTTCTCTGTGATGACAACTTGTTCGAGCTCGGATGCCTAGCTCTCAACTTTAGTGAACAGGTGGCATGCTTTCTCTTGGAGGGGTTGAATTCGTTGAGATACTTCCATCACTTTACTTTGCAGCATGTGTACCTGTTGTTGGGCAATGCGTTGTTCTGGAAATCATTTCATTCTTTCTACTGGGGTCAAGGCCTTCAACTACGCCTGTAGTGTATCTGCATGTTGATTTTATTCTTGGAGTTGTGCTTCTAATGTCTACATTTCTGGGTTTTCTGTGAGTTTCTCATAAGTCTGGGCACTTCTAGAGCTCAACTTCTTACATTCCAAAGCCAAGGTTTTTAATCTACCAACTGCGCTGCGAGCAGTTTCTTCACTCAAATCTCTTACTTGTGGATTCTCAGGCACGGTATGAAGTTCCAAATATGCGATGCACTTCTGAATTTTTGGATTACTTCTTTAAGTTGTGCCATCTGTTGTGAGACACGTTCTTCAATTTTCACTTCAATGATCGTCACAGAGCGAAGTGCTTTGTGAACTCTTTCCTGTACTTCAAGTTTCTCTACTAGCAACTGGTCCTTGCTCTATTGTAACTGTGCTTTTTACTCCTCCCACTTCACTTCTAGGGAAATCTTTTCCTACTTTGCCTTCCTCTATTGTACTCTAATTGCACTCTGTACCTGTTCCAAAGCCTGGGTGGCTTGCGTTGTGTCTTCTTGAGCTCGTTGAAGGTGTGCTTCAACTTTATTGGTGATCTAGTGTAATTGGGTGGGCTCATCAGTTGTTCCTATTGTTTCAATTGTCAAGGGTGTCATAGAAACTGCTCTGTTGGACTGGAGTGTCTGATGCACTTCTTGAATTTCACCTTCATTCAGTTGAATACCTCCTCCTTCTTCGCTTCTTGATTTTATGTGATCTCTAGTGAGGTATCATTCAACGCAGCGATCAAGAAGTCGAAGTCGTCATGTGTAAGGGTAGTCTTGAATGTAGTCTGGATGACCTTAGCTTTCTTTCATGACGAGGGATTTGGTGGGGTAATCTTCCTTTTTTGGAGGGATCCTCCTCCTCTCTAGGAGAAGTAACCTCACATTTGTTTTTCTCAACTTCTGTGCCACCTAGTTCTTCACCATCACCTCCCTTCGCAGGTGAGATCGAAGTAGTCTTCATGGATGCTCTATGGATATCTTGAACTTCCACATCCTTCTTAGTCTTGCGTGGTTCAGGTATATCCGGCATAGCTTCAGGGCTATCCATGTCGGACATCTCTACAAGTTCCACTGGAACAAGGAGTTCACCAACCATTCCTTGGTAATCTTATCCAAATCTTCTTCTGTCAACTTATAGTACGACTGGAGTTGTTTTATGTGCTCATCTGCACGCGCTATGATATAGGTGAAGTGGCGGTTTGTGTTGAATTTTATCAAAGGCATAAACCTATGAAGTGTGTTTGTTGTGATGTGCAGTGTAGACTGGATTGCATTCTTCAATTGATTTTAATAAGCATGGAAGACGACATTGGACTGCCACTGCTTGTTCATGTCGTTGGAGTACCACAACGTACAGAACTTCACGGCCAGTGGTTTGAAGGGTTCGATCTCCAGAAACATGGCACCTTCTAGTATCTCCCAAGCGATGAA
>SNQJ01S0006821.1:294634-308258 GCA_010110895.2 Picea sitchensis | reverse complement strand
GCGGATGGCTCAGATCAAATCTCGCTATATTGGGGTTTCTGATGTCGAAGGACTAAATTCATGTCCTCAAGATCCCCGATTTCCTGAGTGTCGATATCCCGATGGCTCCACCTCTTGTCGGGATTTCTCCTCCTATTCACGAGGAATTAACTCCCTCGCAACTTCCTCAGAATTAAATCCTTTACTGACAATCATCGTCAGTTGTGACTGTTCTTCTACTACACCATCTACAACATAGACTTCTGCCTCCTCCTGGGAAAATGGTAGGAATACTCCAATTTCCCCAATCATCAGAATATTATCCTGATCTTCCTCCTTGGTCAACTACACATGCTAATCCAAACTCATCTCTGGATTTATGATACCCTCAGACAGTCTCATCTGCTCATTCAGCTCCTCGGGCTGATCCAAACTCATCTGCTCATCCCTGCCCACCTGGCAATATGGGATGCTTCCGCTGCTGTCCTAGCAGACTATGAGATCAACCGATCCCATCTTCATCAACAACCCTTGCTGAATTGAACTCACCTCTGAGTCCATGAGACCTTCAGACAGTCTCAAATGCTCATCTCTGCCCACCTGACAGTCTGAGATGCTTCTGCTGCCCTCCCGGCAGTCTTCGAGATGCTGCAACGATCTCCTTTCACTGCCCAGCTGGCAATGTAAAATTCCCTCGCTGTCCTCCTGACAGTCCGTGAGATCCCGCAGTGATCTCAATCTGTTGCCCATCTGGCAATCTGGAATTTCTTCTCTGCCCTCCTGGCAATGCTTGAGATCTTCAATTGATCCCATTTCATTCTCTTCACCTGGAAATTTTCCAGTCTCTGGTTCACATACCTGAACCATCTTCTTATCCTGATGCATCCGCAGTTTGAGCTTGTATAATTCTTTCATTATATCAGCGAGCTCTCTATCCATACCTTTTTTTCTCCATAGCTCTGATTTTTTCCTTCCAGCATACCTACGACCTTCAGTAGCCATGTTGTTGTCTCTGTCTGCTCTCCTAGCAAACTTGTTGTTGTCACTCCGCACTAAGAGTTCTACCAACTTCATCCTGCAGTCCTACCGACTGTCTACTTGATTGCTGCCTACTTGCAAACAATCCTTACAGAGTCCTCAGCAACTCTGTCTTCTTTCACCTGAAATATACAGATGAATTTCCTTCTCTGATACCACTTGACGCAGACTCGCACACACAAGCACGTCCGCTCACAGGATCTTCTCTTTATCCACGACCCGAAGAACTCTAAGGCTCTTCTATTTCCCTATCAAGAAATCTGCACCCATGGAACTCTCATGCGATCCCCTCTCTGCACTCCGAGGATCGGACTTCGCGATCTCGCGAGGTCAATGATCGAACACTGTACTCTCGGATCGTCGAGACCCGACACCTCAGTCAACGCTGACCTTTCCCTTCCGTATCGGGACTTTCTCTATCGTGATTTCACCACTCGCGACATCAAACAACTTGTATCCCCGAATCCCAATGCCCGATGTGCCGAAACTCTGACACACGTGTGAGTTGACTATTCAATCGCCGCTTCACTCCATCGGCATTTCAGAGTTCGTGGTATCGCGAATCCTAATGCAGTGAGTTCGGGACTTCTCGCTGCGAAACCCCGATAAGGTGTGCCACCTGTCCTCCACTCGCCGACTCCGCTGTGGCCCACACTATCTTTTAACTGTCGGGATATCGTGCATCACGATTTTGCGATTCTCGTTGCAATGTTTTGGAGTTTCAATCCATGAAACCCCGATACACGATATACGTGTAGATCCAATGACCCTCGTGGCTCGGATCAACGACTCTGCCCTCTTGAGCTTTAAACCTCTCGGGAATACCTGCAGTATCTCCCTCGCGCCTTTGCAAGATCTAACGGCCCACGGGATGTCGCGAATCCTCCTCAGAGAATACTGACCATCTGTTCCTCTTCGCAATTTGTTGTGTCCGGATCTCCAACTGGGTGATCATGTGATACGCGTCCTCCCACAAGTGGATGGATCAGATCAAATCTCGCTATATCGGGGTTTCTGATGTCGAAGGACTAAATTCATGTCCTCGATATCCCCGATTTCCCGAGTGTCGATATCCCGATGGATCCACCTCTTTTTGGGATTTCTCCTCCTGTTCATGAGGAATTAACTCCCTCGTAACTTCCACAGATCTGACGACTGTCGACAATCCTGAACCAGATCTAACGACTCAGATCCGTTCTCTTTCCCTGCGCTCCTCCGGCTGCTCCCTGGACGCGAACACCAATGGTCCAGATCTAATTCCTAGCCGATCTAACGACTGTTGTTGCTCCCTCCTGAGCTTCTACGCACTTTCTTCCCATCTTAGAGGAATTTAGATCTTTCCAAGGCCTCGGCCTTGTCTCGTTTCTCCTCTGCGAACTCGAAATTCTGAGCTTCGCCTGCGTGCGTAGAAACGATGTCCCTCCTAAGATTTTGTGACTTTGAACCCATCAAAGGATTCTGAAGCTCCTGCACTCCTTTGCAGTCACGACTCTGTGCATAAAAGCACTGGCCATCCTGAGCTTCTTCGAACACTCAGACCCCTTGAGGGATTTTGTCTTTCTTTTTCATTCTCCTACAGATGGAGAATATAATGCCTTCCTGGATTCCTGCTCAAGCAACCTCTTGCTGAGTCTTTCTGGGTGTTCAACAACCCAGCGAAGATCCCTCAATGGATTCTTCCTCTATGTTCCAGAACTCAAAGAGTTCCCTTCTTCTTGTGCCTGCCTGCACACTGACTCGATGCCCTCCTGGCAGAGTTTCTTCTTTTTTCCCACAGAACGCTCAACAATTTTGTCTTCTCTTGTGCGCCTATGCACTGGCTGAATGCCCACTTGGCAGAGCTTTACAAAATTCACAACAGAATTTTGTCTACAACTGTGTCTCTCATACACAACCTTACCTCCAAGGTATTCAACAATATTGAGGTCTTCTCCTAATTTTTTGACTCCAGTTCCTGTGCCGCAGCACGTCTTTGTCTAACCCCGTAGAGTTAAGAAGTGCATCAGTGCACCGGTATTCAGAGTCCACAACACTCTGTCACGCCCCCCTGGCATGAAACCTTAAAGACTTTCAACCCTGAAATCAAACACACTCCTGCAAATGCCTAACATACATCTACAACATACATAAAGAACACACACAAACATCCACATAACACAAAATCCATGCAGGAAAAACTGCTCTTTGTATTAAATATGGCAAATGCCTATAATTACAAAGTGTTCTCGAGCTCTCTCTGGCTCTTCCTCAGACTTCTACCCCTCTAAATACAAAATGAGATACTACTAATCTCTTTTACCTGAGGGGGCTCTTAGAGCGCTTCCCTCCAATCCTAACTACCCTATTCAATTACATTGAATGGGCTGTCTAGTCCAGAATCGGATCTAGATCTCAACCATACAAACATTTAAGGCCGATCTTATCTACAGCCTGCACAAAGGCACAACTCTTCTGGCTCAACAGCCTAAGCATTTAAATTACATTGAATTCAAATTTATATGAGGCTGCACCTCTCTTTTGGCGTGCGATTTGAATTCGCTGGCGTGGCTGGCTGGTTGGATGGCTGATGTGGAGAGATGCTCCTGCATCAACATCTCTATTGACTAGTACATCCATACACAAATTATTCAAAATTGGATGGATAAGTGGTATATGATTTTTGATAAATCTCCCTGCAATAACAGTGAGATGCCCTTATATTTTTTGAGGAAATTATGGTCTGAGTTTATTATGGGTAAGCATGTCAACTAATTTTTCATTGGTGACTTCCATGGGGTGGGTCGAGGGTCCACACAATACTGAGAGCATGCTAGGAACAACCCCGTGTTAGGTCCCCATCTCCCTAGGTGAAGGCCTGACCCCCCTACCCAACATCCTCTTGTTGCAGAGAACTTGCAAAAGGTACATCTAGCGATCTCATCATTGATTCGTAGCCTATTGCAACACAATATCTTTGTTTCACTATCTCGGCAGGAGGTTCCTGCCAGTGACATTGATAGAGGGTTTGGAGCAACAACATGCACATGAGAGTACAATGAGGAGAGGGCACATGGACATAGAAACCATCCATGTGAACCTTACAGGTGCTCGAGCTGCGAGAAGACATGCTATGGGCCTATAGAGCCCACTAGATGACATATCTTCATGGAGGAGGTTAGTATCTTAACCCTCTCTATGTTCTTCATCGTCATACATTTATTTTGTATTTTCTATATTTATATAGATATATAACTGTATGTTGTTTTGTAGTTGTTGTGTCCCAATAGAAGACCCTTTACGCCTATGGATGCATCAGTTCCTAGCCCCGCCACTCATGCAACAATAGATGTAGCATGTTCATTGGTTGCGCCGTACACACATGTATGTATCACATTTGATAGATTCAACATAGTCATTTCTTTATTTTATGAAATCCTCAAATTTTTTATATGGTCTTGTGTTTCTATAGGATTTGGCACCAGGGGATTGTCCATCTGGGATGGACAAGTCACCAACGTCACAGGTATCATGTGTAAAGTTAAATAACCTATAATTATCAAATTGTTTGTGTTTATGCTTTTGAATTTTACTATTTATAAACGAGCAACCGCCAAGCACAGGGCCTTCGTCTAGGGCTACCTAACCGTTACTTTAGTAAATCCACACTTTATTTATATGTGTGGGCCTACATGATTTCCCAACGGTCGTCTAGGGCTACTCTACCGTTATTTTAGTAAACAAACACTATAAATACAAGGTTTGCAAGAACTATTTTTTACAATGTTTTCTTTGTTTCTTGCGATCAAGTATTTATTACAACGCTTTCTTTGTTTCCTGCCCTCACATATTTATTCCAAAACGTTCTTTGTTTAAGGAAACAATTGGGTTTCATTGAAAATTGACCATAAACAGTGGCAATATCTTAAACCTGGGGGAAGCAAATGTATGATAGATATAAAGATTCCATTAAATAGTACATCCATTCAATGGTTTTACCAAAAAAGACTTTCTCTTAGATTGTCCAACCTATACCCTTCATAAATGTGTAATCCTTCATAAATGCCAAAAAACACTTTCTCTTAGATTGTCTAGCCTATACCCAAATTAGATATCATTTTCAAAATATTTGTCACACTACCAACCATCCTAACCTCTTAACCCAACAAAAATAATAGAATTCTAAAGAATTCTTAAGGTCCCATAGACCAATTCGATCTTACTGGATGTAAATCATCATCATCATTATTTTAAATAAGTATTAAAAATAAAATTTGAAAATTTTATATCATAAAAAGATGAATTATTAAAAATCAATAACCATGCCCCAACGGTCATCCACGCACAATAATCACTTACCCTCTTAAGATCCCATAGACCAATTCTGTCTTAGTAGAAGTTAATCATCATCATCATCATCATCATTATTTTAAATTAATATTAAAAATAAAATTTGAAAATTTTTATATCATAAAAAGATGACTTATTAAAAATCAATAACCATGTCCCAACAGTCATCGAGGCACATTACCCTTATTTTAGTGAAAAAACACTATCTATAGACGAGCAACCGGCCACCCCCCAAAATAAAAAAATCAATGTCAGTGCAAAGGCCCTTCGTCTAGGGCTACCTAACCATTACTTTAGTAAATAAACACTTTATTTATATGTGTGGGTCTACATGATTTCCCAATGGTCGTCTAGGGCTACTTTACCATTATTTAAGTAAATAAACCCTATAAATACAAGGTTTGCGAGCAACTATTTATTACAACGCATTCTTTGTTTCCTGCGATCAACTATTTATTCCAAAGCGTTCTTTGTTTCCTGCATTCAACTATTTATTCCAAACCGTTCTTTGTTTAAGGAAACAATTGGGTTTCATTGAAAAATGATGATAAACAATGGCAATTTCTTAAACCTAGAGGAAGCACGGGCTATTGCGAAAAAGGGCGCCAAGCATAACAATATCACTGAGCTGGAAGAAGGATAAGTTGTTATTTACTATCATACCCCATAAGCGAGTGAATGGGAAGGTCGAAGTAATTTGAGGGAGGTTTTATATTAATGGTGTTATTTGAGATTATATATTGCAATTAAAACAATTGTATTTGAACTTTGAGGGAGGTTTCATATTAATGTTGTTAATTCTTATTATAAAGATATTGCAATTAAAATGATTGTATTTGAACTTGGGTCACTATTTTGAAGATTTTGGGCTCATACCCCCAAGGCATCTCAACTTGTATAAAGGAAACATAGAACGGTTCACCACTCCTTCAATTTAGTAGACAAATAACGATTGGTATTACAACCTTTTACTTCAACCCTTTATGCCCACTTTATGTTCACCTAAAGAGTGTGCCCACTACCATCCATAATCAAAACCTTATATAAAGCTCCTAAAGCACCATCCATGTCTCTAAACACATGTTTCTATTTATTAGAAATAACTTAATTGTTTTTAAAAGACATCCATGTTCTTCATGAAGTTGTTATTTTTCTCAACATTACTTAGTATACTAATTGGTTGTGGATAGGTCATCCACATTATTGGTGAACCTATGCATTTTACTCAACATTGCTTACTCTAAATCATTTTTAAACACTACCCATGTTATTGACAAAGTTGTCAATTTTCTTAAAATTTAAGTAATAATAATGTATTTATATGTAATAAAACTCACTAAAGCTACTTTAAGAACCAATGAGAGACAAACCCTTATAATTTAACAACATTCCCTTCATACCTAACTTCTTCTCCGTGTCCAAAAGGTTAATTGAGTTATGTATTGTATGAAGTAGATATTAAGTTTACATCCGCAATAAAAGGGGACCCTTCAAGCATGAGACATGTGAATTGTATTACTAAGGTCTGTACTTGGGAACCCCGAGGTAGTGCTTCCAGAAGCATCGACATGTCTTAATGAAGGCAATGAAGAATTGGGCACATTAGATATTGGAAGGATTGAATTATCTTCATAATCACAACCCTTACATAATTCATAGAGACATGAATTGCAGAAATATATTCATGAATATTAATACTGATGTTTTGAAGCTCGAGAATATGGGTTTTGTTGCTATCGTGGAAAATGATCATGTTGTGCACACTATCATTGGTACACCAAAATTCATGGGTCCATAATTATATGGAGAGGATTATAATCAACATGTAGATGTTTACTCATTTGGCATGTTCTTACTGGAGACAGTTACTATGGAGATTCCTTACAATGAGTGACATAATGTTGCTTAGATTTATAAGAAGGTGAGTTTTGGTATAAGACATGCATCATTGGCAAAGGAAAATGCTTTTTGGACATGGGAATATTTTTGAAAAGCTATGTATACTGATCCATTGTAAGACTTCGAGGTTTATGTACATAAATAGATGGGTTTATGCTTAAGCAATTTTAGTAGAACTTGTAAAAATCTTGTAAATCTGGTCAACTGTAAAACAAAAAAAAAAAAAAGAGTCATTCACACCTTTGTTGTCTTGTTACTTATCCTTAAAAAAAACCTTTATGGGGCCTTTGGATTGGTTTGTGACACATAAKACTTAATGACAGATTTTATTTTTACTTTTTGGAATAAATTTAATATTACAAGTTAATTTTAAATTTCAAAAAATTACCTTGTAATGTTGGAACTCTTGCATGTAGGTTGGATAACTGGTGAAGTACAAGTATGGATTAGATGGATCATTCTTGAAATATAATTTATCTTTTAGCAATTCTGAGCTTTGAATGACCATGTGAGCCACAACCTTGCATTCAATGCAGATTAAAAATAGCAAATTAAATAATAAAAAACGAAAAGTAAAACATATTGATAATTGCAAGTTGCAACCGTCAATTTTCAGTGCTCGACTCTTCGTGGAGTATGGCTTTAAAGTGTTTTTGACCTGTTCAATACAATCCGATTGATTTACTATGATGTAAGTATGATAGTTTGGCAGGAGTTGAACCTTATACTTCATCACATTTAAAGATTATCAAAGTTTACTCTGAAGCCTTGGTGGATTTTTCCATGTACTAAGTGGATTTTAACCAAGTGTTAAAGTTCATAAAAGAAAGACTCACCATATTAATTAAATTAAATTATGTTTTTTTTATTTCTTTTTAAATCATTTAATTTATTTTTTTATATTATATTATGTTTAGATTTTAATTTGTTGAGGTGTTTAATATATAAAAAAAAATTATATAATAAACTTCAAATTAAAATAAATTTATGTTTTTATTACTTTATACTATCAAATTTAATAATATCAATTTAATGGTGAATTTATGTTTAATATTTTTTTAATAATAATAATATAACATTACATATTTCATTTTATAAAATTGTAACTCTTAAATTAAAAACTTTTTATACAAATTGTAAGTTTCATTTGATCTTATTAAACTCTTGATCAGATACATAACATCAAAAGTATGATTTGTGTGAATAAATTACTAATTTCATATCAAAACTAAAAAAATGCATAAAAAATGCATAGCCTAGAAAATAATGAAAGGCAGAAAGAATCACACTAACATCTAAAAAACTATTTTAAAAGTGAAAAATATAAACACATACAATTTTTTTATTTTTATTTTTCAAATATCTATGTTATTAAAAACTTTTGCAATATAAATTATTATTTACTTTTTATAGGCACTTGTGATTTAATGGCTGCAAAGTGAGTATTTATATATATTTCCAAGTTTCTTGGAGGAATCAAATACAATGGATGATCAATGTGGCCATACCAATTGTTTCATTAAAGTAAATGTTTTTCATAATGATGTAATGTTTAGTTTTGTTTTAAGTTATAAATAGCAATTCGCATTAAGAACAATGTTTTTAACTAAAATATGTTGATTGATCATTATTCAATTTTTATAATGTTTTAGTTTTGGAGTTTTTAAAGTTTTGATAGTTTTAAATTTATTTATAATTTTTATTGTATTGTTTTTAATTATTGATAAAAAAGAAATTGTATTTTTTATTTAAAATTTTGTAAGATTTATTTTAAATTAATGAAAAAGTTTTGATAGCTTTAAAGTTTAAATTTATTTATAATTTCAAAAGAATGAATTTTCATTGTGTTGTTTTTAATCATTGAGTTGTTGGGGTTGTACATGCATTTCTAGCCGTTCAAAAAAATATAATGAAAGTTTTCTCAAATATTTCTTAGGAGTATATGATGGACATGAATGTGCCTAGATTAGCTTTCTTTTCTAATGCAATTCA
Organism: Picea sitchensis; assembly: GCA_010110895.2. NCBI lineage: Eukaryota > Viridiplantae > Streptophyta > Pinopsida > Pinales > Pinaceae > Picea > Picea sitchensis. Next base: position 299,024 of record SNQJ01S0006821.1, on the reverse strand, counting down.
TGATTGTTGATTGAATAGCAATTTTAAATTACTAACACATTTTGGGTGTCTAATATTCTCATTAGTGAATTTTTCACAAAAATATAATGAAATTTATTTGGTACATTTCAGTATATGATGGACATAAAGGTGCCTAGGTTAGCTTTATTTTCTAATGCAATTCATGGTTGTTGATTGAATCACAATTTTAAATTTTAGTGAATTTTGTAATTTTGTGTTTGTTGCTTTTTAGGAGATAACAATTCACACGGAATAGTTGTAGTCTTCCAAATTATGTGCAAAGAGTGCTTCCATTTCCATATTTCACTAGTTGGGTAGTTAGAGGTAATAATCAATGACAAAGGATCCCATATCATTGGAGTTAATGACTCCAGAAAAGTGCTATAGTTGGTTGTTTCAAGAAAGTGGAGGGAGTCTTTCACTTTGAGGGACATTGGTATATCTCATACTTATGTGTGATTGTAAGTTTTTTTTATTATTTTATTTTTTATTATTGATGGACACCAATATACTACCTATTTTACTTTATAATCTGAACTTTATTATTTTATAATTGGTTCATTTTAGATTATTAAATAAAATAGTGTACATTAAAATTTCTTATGATATTACATGTACATAATGAATATATGCATGAAGTGAATACTTGAGTTATCTTTCGCTTCAAATATGTCATGCTATACAATTCATAATTTAAGAAAACAAACAAACAATAAAATGTGATTCTAACAAGGTTTGTGGTTAAATTATGAGTGAAACAATTTTTTTTATATCAAAACACAAAAATCATAATTTGTAATGATAAAATGTTTTCATTATTAATAATTATATATAATTAAAATATAAAATTTATGATAAAACATTATTATTATTATTATTAATTCAAATTAATTTTTATCAAATAACTAAAATTTATTTTTATCAAAAATAATAAATATGTAACAATGTTTGTTGGAAAAAAATATTATATATATATATATGTGTGTGTGTGATGATGATGATTAATCTCTCATATATTTGTGTAATTTGTCTTTTTGAAAAGTTTTTTTTAATAAAGCAAGTGTTTTTACCTGAGAATTTTAAAGGACAATATATCTTAAAGGTGATTCTTCTCTCTATTCATCAATAACTTTCAACACATCAATTTTTCTTTCTCCTCAAGGCAAGAAATCACAAAACTTGAGGAGAAAAAATACAAAGTTATCATCCAAAGCAAAGAATATTGTTCTAGTGTAAACTCATTTTAATTGCAATATTTTCACAATTCCAATTAACAATAGTGATATGAAAACTTCTCTGAAATAGTGAGATGTATCTTAACGTTATTTGTAAATAGATTTTTGTAGCTTGTGTTCAAGATATATAAGAGGTCTTCATCAAAATAGTGAACCAACCTCAAATATGATCATTTTAATTGTAATAATTTTATGATTACAATTAACAACATTAATGAAAATTCCTCTCAAATTACTTCGACGTTTCCATTCACCCACTTAAAAGGTATGATAGTTTATATATTAAAAAATATTTCATTTAATATTTAATATTAAATGATAAAGCACAGGGTAGTGGATAAGGTAGAAAAAGTTTGACTTTGTAAATGATAAAGCACATGGACATGGATAAGATCAAGGACCGTCTAAATGATTAACACATGGAATTGGATAATATAGAAAAAAGTTTTAACTTTCTTATTAAAAAAACTATTTATATATTTAATTATAATATTTTATTTAAATTATTATGTTTTTGATTTTATAATTAAAAATCTTAATTATAAATTAAATATAAAAAATTGATTTTAAATTAAAATATAAAATTGTTTTTAATTAATTAAAAATTAATTTTCTTGAAATGGAAATAAGTAGCAATCCCAAATATTTATAAAAATAAAAAACTACCCCTTAAAAATCACTAACATTATTTTAATTTATATAATTTTATGATGAATCCAACTGCATTAATTAATAATATTAAATTAAAAGAAATTTTAACCACTTCAAATTCTCTTTTTCTTATTCAAATTTGCCATAACCACGAGATCAACCTTTGAATAGAAGAGAAACGTCATCCAAAATTCGACTACTTGTCATGTAACTGGCTGTTCGATTTTTATATATTGTGACATGTAGATATTTAGGTTGAAAGTTAGGGGTATACTTATTGGAGATGGGTATGGAATATTCTTAGTAGTCCTCCCAAATCAATAAATGTGATTTACTCTTCATAACTTTTTTGTATTTTTGAATGCATCATTTAACCTGTTTACTTTTTAACATTTAGCTAATCATATTAACTTTTAGATTTACCACATTTAAGATTAACTTTTGGATTTCCTCAACTCTATGTGTCTTTCACTTATCCATACGTTTCAATTCACCAGATAACTTTCGGCATTCACCAACAACAACACTAACCACTTTGCCACTGTGATAGTCTTATGATCTTTCTCTATTCTCTAACATTGAGATAAGCAGTGGGTACGCATAAACATGAAACTAAAAAAACTCCATGAATTGACTGTAGCTACCGATTAAACCAAAACCGCCATGACTTGACTGTAGGGGCCGATAAAGCCAAAACCGCCATGAATTGAATCTTCTCTCAGTCCTCACTACGTCCAGCCTGTGTGACAGCGAATTCTCGTGTCACTCAGATAACTCGGCCGGGAAAACTATTATGGCGTGTATATATATCTATGTATGGGGAAAAATAATCATACACCTCTACGAGAGTCATTTCCGGGAAGCCTCAAGGTCAAGTGTGTTCACCAGTACTCGATCTGATGACGCTGTGAGATTATTATTTATTCGTGCCCGTTCATGAAGGTTTGGATGGGAGGTCGGTACAATAAGATTTTCCTGTGGCCGCCGACGGTTCTGTCCAGAGATTGCCGTGTAATTTTGACTATTTAGTGGACGGTGGCGGACTCTCAACTGCGCCTGATCATTTGGGACCAATGCATTTTTTCCGGGAAGTATGAATCTGACTCACACATTGACAGAATGTCAATGTGTAGATGGGTTTATTGAAAAAAAATAAAAAAATGGTTTTAGAAAACTTGTAAATCAGTTGACAAGTTTTCTAAAAAACCTAACACTAAAGAATACCTTCCGTATAATAAAACTATTATGCCGTTAAAAAGCAAATTGACAAGTTTTCTAAAAACCCTAACACTAAAGAATGCCTTCGGTATAATAAAACTATTATGTCGTTAAAAAGCAAAAACCTAACACTAAAGAATGCCTTAGGCATAATAAAACTATTCTACAGTTAAAAAGCCGATTGGAAGAAGGAGATGTCAAGCTTCAGGTGACTCCGGAGGAATACTATCGTGTACAATATGTGCACTCAGGACTATCGTCGCTATGCAGAGGAAATGTATGATAGGTATAAGGATTCAATTAAAGAGTACATCGATTCAATGGTTTTACCGGCATTAAGGGAATAGATTGATGATCAGTTGATGTTGAGCTATTCCAAGATCAGAACTCACTTGAATTTGGCGGACGAAGAAATTGTTAGACTGTTATATTCACTTGCATGTGCCAAGTACAAAATTATTCTTAAGAATCCAGATACAACCACGGTAAGTACAACGAATGATTTTGAAATCAATCTTAATTTTACAGATAAAACAGGGAAAGTAAAAATTCCAATGCCACTGCTGGACGAGAAGACACATGGGACTGAGGATACTTATCACAGAAAAAAGACCCACACCGAAAACTACCTTCACGCCAGTTCCCATCATCACCCTAACCAAAAGTTAGGAATTCTTAACACCTTATCCACGAGAGCCATAAGGATCTCAGATAAAAAACACCTAGAACAAGAGAAAAATCACCTTCTCAAAGTCTTCAAAAACATAGGTTACAAAGAAAAAAAGATTGAGAACGCAATTAGGAAAGCCCTGGAAAAAGAAAATAACAAACCTCAACAGAAAAACAACCAAACCTCGAGCCTCACCGCCTACCTCCCTTACATCCAAGGAGTCACTGATAAAATCGCGAAAATCCTAAACAAGAAGGAAATTAAGACCTCATTCAAACCACTTAATACCATCAAACAGAATATGAGGTCTGTTAAGGACAAGCTTGACCAACACAATTTCAAAGGAGTGTACAGAATAGATTGCTCATGTGGCAAATGCTACATTGGAGAAACAGGCCGCTCCTTCAACACCAGGATTAAAGAGCATAGTGCTGACATCAAGAATGAACGAGTTCGCACCTCAGCACTAGCAAAACACTCTCTCAAAACTAAGCATCATATATGCCTAGAGGACACCAGAATCTTAGCTAAAGAAGACCATCTCCTTAAAAGACGAATTAGAGAGGCTATCGAAATCATCAAAAATCTCGATAACCTAAATAGGGACAATGGCCTA
>SNQJ01S0006821.1:278465-293132 GCA_010110895.2 Picea sitchensis | reverse complement strand
TCGATAACCTAAATAGGGACAATGGCCTAGAGATTAGTGACAGTTGGATCCCGCTCATTCGGGAAAGAAAACATTATTAAACCTTACACTCTTAACTCTAGTACTTACAACCTTCTTGACTTAACCTTATCTTCGAAACCGACCTTAAACCTTTTTCATGTTGACTTACTTTAATAACACTATTTTTATTACCATTTTACTATTAAACTAATGTAACCTTAACCAATGGAAAATCATACTCATTCTAATACCAACCTAAGTGATTCCTGCTTATAATTTTTTACCACTGATATGATATTAATAAAACCTATAATTAACAAGAAGGTTAATAGTATTAATGCCAACCTTCTTATTAACATTAACATATATTAATATGATTAACACCCTATTTTTCTTGACTTAAACCTAATCTTCTAAATCGACCTTAAAAACCTAATAACCCCTTTGACTTAATACTATTAAACTAACGTAACCTTAACCAACATGATACCTAATACCAACCTAAATGGTTTGCATATAATCTTCTACCAATGGTATGATATTAATAAAACCTATTAACATCATTAATAGTATTAATGCCCCTTTTATTAACATTAACTTATATTAATTTGATTAACACCCTCTTTCTCTTGAACTTAACCTAATCTTCTAAACCGACCTTAAACCTAATAATCCCTTGACTTACTTTATTAACATTATTATTATTACTTTTTACGATTAAACTAACTTAACCTTAATAATACCATTGAAAAATTAAACTAATTCTAATTCACCTTTGAGTCAACCCTAAAATTAGCCTTTTTGAACATAAAATAATTTAGCATTAATAATTTGAACCTAATTTTAGCCTATTTTATTAACCTTATTTTAACCCATATTTAACACCATACACCATATAGTTAAATTTAGCATATAATAATTTAATATTAATAATTTGAACCTAAAATTAGCTTATAATTTGTCAAACCAACTTAAGATTAATATTAATAACCCTAAATTCCTCAAACCTAGGGTTTACCTCATTATTAACTTAAGATTTTATGAACTTCCTCAATACTAGGGTTTCATCATTAATTTAACCTTAATCTAGCCCTTAATCAACATAAAATTAATATTATTTTTACTAAAACCTTTGGTCAACCCTAATTTGCTCCTAAAAACGAGGATTTCACTCAGCCAAACGTAGTTCTTTCACCCGCCTCTTCACTATTTAATAAAGGCTCTTCTCTTACTATTTTTCTCAGACTTTTTTGTCGTGATGATGGATCCTGTTATGGATCCGAAACGTCGACGACAAGATGTCATTAACACTGTGGATCTTCCGACAAATTCTGAACATATTTCTCACCACAGAAACCTAAATGAACAAATACTTATCACGACAGAGATTGTGTTATTGCACATTATGCAACAACTGGTGAAAGAATGTCTTCAGCAAATTGGAAGGCTATTCAACTCAGATTTCAAAGAAATTAAAAGGCGAATTGAAATTTTAATTAGAAGAGAGTACTTGGAACGAGCTAGAGGAGAACTCGATATATTTAAATACATACCATAAGCCTCAATATGGTAAACAACCCCGGTAAAACATGTTTTTTCCTTTCATATCATTGAATGTTTTTTTCATTTTCTTCTATTTTTTTTCTTAATATGACTGGGCTAAATAAGCTTGGAAAAACACGTTCTTCCATTGGATGTTTTTTTTTTTTCATTTTATTGTACTTCATAATATTTAAACATTAAAATAGATTTGTTAGGTTAACATTGACTTAGAAAGTTTTGGTGGCATGTTGTCCATAGTATAGTATTGTATATGTAATGAAGCTTTTAAACAGGCTTCCTAGTAAGTGCTGGAAGTGAGCAGGAGTTAGCTCACTTGGATATTCAATTTTTTTTTTATGATTGTTTGGGTTTTTTTAAAAGAGAATATTGTTATGGATATATTTGCTTGTATTTTATTTATTTATTTATTTATTTTAAGCTTTTTTAAAGATTTTTTAAGTTTTTTTTAAGAGATATGGATGTTTTTGCTTGTATTTTATTTATTTTATATTTTTTTTCAAAGTTTTTTTTTTTTAATTGTTTGGGTTTTTTTTTAGAGAAAATATTGTTATGGATGTATTTGCTTGTATTTTATTTATTTTATTTTTCTTTTACTTATATTTCTAGGGTGGATGCTTAGCACGAGGAAAGGATGATGAGACGACTTGACTCTCTCTCAAGGACTTTAATTCCAAAGCATTTGTACCTTATGAGGCATACAAGGAGTATATCTTGGAGATCCCAAGTAGTTATTCCCTAGGAATATGAAGAATGCTATGGTAATGGAAGATTTGGTAGTCATAGGTCAGTTTCTTGGTAGAAGGATGAGTAAAGGATTTCTAAAGGAATAGACAAAACCTTATTTTGAACCATGGATGGATACTCTCCTCTCATGATGACTCTAGCAACTTCTTGTTGATAAATTGTAACCTTGGTAATGATAATGAGTTTACCTTTCAGTAAATATTATTGATATTTTTATTAGGTGTTGACCAATTATGTTATTTGTGTTACTCACCATCCCCTCAATGCATGTATCTATGGATGTTTGGGTAAGACAAAACTACACACCTATGAGATGGTTTAGTTTAGGATAGGTTTTGAGGTTTCCTTAATTAATTGTTTATCAAGCATTAAATGTTCTTGATAATAGCTATGCAACATTGGTAATTTTTGGACAATGATTATCATGATTAGTTCTTAATGGCAAACTTAAGATAATATGTTTATTGATGTGTCCATGCTATGAATGTTGTTGATAATATTGCATATTCTCCATGATGGTTGGGTATCTTTGATGACCCTTGATAAAGATTTAATATGATATGTTGTTATTATTATTTATGTCATATTACTAAGATACTTCATATTATTATGATTTATGCCTTGTTAGTAAGATGCTTCATATCATTATGATTATGTATATGCCTTGCTATGATGCGAGTTATGTGGTTGCCTTATTAGATATATATTTCATTATGATTATTTAGATTCCTTGGTGTGATGTGGGTTATGTGTATGCCCTATATTTCATTATGATTAGGTAGATGTCTTGTCATGATGTGGTTTATGTGGTTTCTGCTAGATAGATATTTCATTATGATTATATAGATTCCTTGTTATGATGTTGGTTATGTGGATGTGTATGCTTGATTAGAAATATATTTCATTATGATTATATAGATGACTTGTTATGATGTGGGTAATGTGGATGCTATGTTGAAGATATATTTCATTATGATTTATGTGTAGATGGATTTTTAATGAGATACTTCATGCAGTTGATTATGATGATGTCGTATGTATAGGTTCGTATCTTGGATGGAATAATCTATTACAGTTTGATAAATGGGAAAATACTTGTGAAAATGACCTCCAACGTTAACTTGGGTAAATGGGTAGAAGGGTAAAGGATTGTATTTCACTCTTTCCTTGGTTTGGACACTTGTAAATTCACCCTCAAGCCCAAATTCGCCTCTGCATGGAAGAAGGGAAGGCCAAGAGACAATCTTGGGAAGATGCTGCATTAAGAGGAATTATAAAGGAAAATGCTTGCCCATGGTAGGGGTTGGCTCGCTCATGAGGAAATGATTTGTGGAACTAAGGATGATAGAGACACTTGTGTTATGAGAATGATTGATTGGGAAGATTATGTAGACGCCTTGCTATGATGTGAGTTATGTGGTTTCCCTATTAGAATAATAGATTATCTTGATTATGTAGATGCCCTTCTATGACACTAGTTATGTGGTTTCCCTATTAGATATATATTTCATTATGATTATTTAGATTCCTTGGTGTGATGTGGGTTATGTGGATGCCCTATTAGAGAGATATTTCATTATGATTACATAGATGTCTTGTCATGATGTGGTTTATGTGGTTTCCCTGCTAGATAGATATTTCATTATGATTATGTAGATTCATTTTTATGATGTTGGTTATGTGGATGTGTATGCATGATTAGAAATATATTTCATTATGATTACATAGATTACTTGTTATGATGTGGGTAATGTGGATGATTTGTTGAAGAGACATTTCATTATGATTTATGTGTAGATGGATTTTTAATGAGATACTTCATGCAATTGATTATGATGATGTTGTATGTATAGGTTGGTATCTTGGATGGAATAATCTATTACAGATTGAGAAATGAGAAATAATTGTGAAAATTACCTCCAAAGTTAACTTGGGTAAATGGGTAGAAGGGTCAAGGATTGTATTTCACTCTTGCCTTGTTTTGGACACTTGTAAATTCACCCTCAAGCCAAAATTCTTGTTTGCATGGAAGAAGGGAAGGCTAAGAGACAATCTTGGGAAGATGCTACATTAAGAGGAATTATAAAGGAAAATGTTTTCCCATGGTAGGGGTTGGCTCGCTCGTGAGGAAATGATTTGTCGAACTAAGGATGTTATAGACAATTGTGTTATGAGAATGATTGATTGGGAAGATTATGCAGACAACCTTGATATGATGTGAGTTATGTGGTTTCCCTATTAGAATAATTGATTATGATGATTATGTAGATGCTCTTCTATGATAAGAGTTATGTGGTTTCCCTATTAGATATATATTTCATTATGATTATTTATATTCCTTGGTGTGATGTGGGTTATGTGGATGACCTACTAGAGAGATATTTCATTATGATTACGTAGATGTCTTTTCATGATGTGGTTTATGTGGTTTCCCTGCTAGATAGATATTTCATTATGATTATGTAGATTTCTTGTTATGATGTTGGTTATGTGGATGTGTATGCTTGATTAGAAAGATATTTCATTATGATTACATAGATTACTTGCTATGATGTGGGTAATGTGGATGTGACAAGTTCCTACAAGATTGGGAAATGGGAAAATACTTGTGAAAATGACCTCCAAAGTTAACTTGGGTAAATGGGTAGAAGGGTAAAGGATTGTATTTCACTCTTGCCTTGTTTTGGACACTTGTAAATTCACCCTGAAGCCCAAATTCTCCTTTTCATGGAAGAAGGGAAGGCCAAGAGTCAATCTTTGGAAGATGCTACATTAAGAGGAATTATAAAGGAAAATTATTGCCCATGGTAGGGGCTAGCTAGCTCATGAGAAAATGATTTGTGGAACTAAGGATGGTATAGACACTTTTGTTATGAGAATGATTGATTGGGAAGATTATGTAGATGCCTTGCTATGATGTGATTTATGTGGTTTCCCTATTAGATATATATTTCATTATGATTATTTAGATCCCTTGGTGTGATGTGGGTTATGTGGATGCCCTATTAGAGAGATATTTCATTATGATTACGTAGATGTCTTGTAATGATGTGGTTTATGTCGTTTCCCTACTAGATAGATATTTCATTATGATTATGTAGATTCATTGTTATGATGTTGGTTATGTGGATGAGTATGCCCGATTAGAATGATATTTCATTATGATTACATAGATGACTTTTTATGATGTGAGTAATGTGGATGCTTTTTTGAAGAGATACTTCATGAGATGACTTTTTATGATGTGCATATTGTGGATGAATTGTTAATGAGATACTTCATGCAATTGATTATGATAATGTTGTATGTATACGTTGCTATCTTTGATGGAATAATCTGTTACAAATTAAAGGTTTGGTGGGAAAAGGGGAAATTCACTCAAGGGAAGGGCTCTTGTCTCAATGAGGATGAATATTTTATCCTAGTTCCTACAAGCTTGGAAAATGGGAAAATACTTGTGAAAATGACCTCCAAAGTTAAATTCATGGATGATTTTAAGGATGGAAATTTATTTTAAAATGTAGAAACCTTTGCAAATTTTACTAATCCTTTGTATGCCAACTATAAATGTTCGACGATATTTTTTTTAAATTTTCAAATTTCTAAGAATTTTATATAGTTTGTATAAAATTTTGGTGTTTTTTAAGGTAAAATAATTGTATCCTATAGAATTTGGGCAAATCATTTTTAGAATAACGAATTTGTTTTGGGGAAAACCATGGAAAATTATCCCATGAGCGAAATTTAGCCCCTAAAATCATCCCTGGTTAACTTGGGTAAATGGGCAAAAGGGTAAAGGATTGTATTTCACTCTTGCCATGTTTTGGACACTTGTAAATTCACCCTCAAGCCTAAATTCTCCTTTTCATGGAAGTAGGGAAGGCCAAGAGACAATATTGGGAAGATACTACATTAAGAGGAATTATAAAGGAAAATGATTTCCCATGGTAGGGGTTGGTTGGCTCATGGGGAAACGATTTTTGGAACTAAGGGTGGTATAGACACTTGTGTTATGAAAATGATTGATTGGGAAGAACTATGTATATACCAACTAGGTCTATGCAGATTAAGGGGTTGGGAGTGTACTTGCAACTTGAAGAGTTACTAAATTTCAATATGCATGGCTCCTTGTACTATTTTCTTTTGGTCCCAAAACCCAATATGAAAACTCTATGTGATTGTGATCACCAAATGAAGGTGGTAGGGAAGGATTCCATTGTTGTTGTGGTTGCAATCACTAACTGAAGGTGGTAGTCAAATCCTTTCTTGAAGGGGGCAACACTAATGTCGTGGTTGTCATGACGAGTTGAAGGTGGTAGTAAGAAATTTGCACACCATAATCTTGTGGGATTTGGAGGTACTGCAAGTCCATGAGCCTCTGGACCACACCTATATTGAATTGTTGTAAGATTGGATTTATTTTCCCTCGATCACCTTCATTTTGGATTCATCAAAATTGTTGTGGATTGTGATTTCATTACCTCATTGATATTGATCCTTTCTCAAGGAAAAAACTTTGAAGGAGGTTGGATTTGTTGTGTGGAAAATAGACCCTTGGAGTGATTTTCCCCTCTGTTATTGAAGCTTCTTCATGGAATCTTGTTGGTGGGAGATGGAGCACAATTGGTTCAACCTTGAAATTATATGTATGTTACAGGTTACATGTATCTTGAATTTGTTTAATTAGTTGTGCATTGCTAGTTATATGGATTACTAGTTATTTGAATATTCTATTGTGCCTTGTTGGTTAGTTGCATGTTCTTTAATGATTTTATATATTAGATATTTAACGTATATATAGTCTTAAGAAAAAATATTTTTCTTATGTAACACCTTTATGAGACGTTACTTTAGGAGAAGAAAAAAAAAAAAAAAATAGTTGGGAATTAAAGATTGTAAGATAGAAGAAAGAACTCTTAGACCCTAAACTGGTTATACTATGGGAAAGGATTCTTGATCCAACTTTTTTTTTATCTATATTGTTTGACTAGTTTAGATGATCCCAAATAGATTATTTAGCAGTTTAAAGTTTTTTCATTCTTGTTAGTTTCATTTCTTACCCCCTACTCCTTTATACTTCCCCATCAGGTTTCTATATTTTGGAGAAAGTCAAGCTCCCTTTTATTGTAATATTTTTTTTAAGATCACATTAAGTCCATTCCTCTCTCTCTCTCTCTCTCTCTCTCTCTCTCTGTATTTTTGTAAGCTCTATATTTTGGGAAGGAAATATACAAAGGCCTAGGAATGATATTTTAAATTCCTCAATGGGTGCCCTCGTTGTAGTAAAATAAATGTTTAATTTATTTTGTAATTAGGAATGAGGCAAATTGCCACTAATGAATCAATAATATTCAAGCATTAATGCTAGTGTTTCTTCCAATTTTTGTCTTATAATTGTGAATGAATTGGCAAATCTATGTTTGTGTGCATGCCAATTTAATATTTAGCACATGAATGTGTTTAATATGAAAGTAGTGATTGACCTTCCTCTTATTATTCATATGCATTTCCATGGGATGGCTTGTGACCATGCAACTTAGGTAGAAATTTCTAAAACGACTTAATTTACCATTGAGCAAGAAACTTCCCCATGCCATTTTGTCTTTCTCATATGATGAAGGAAAAACTGATTGGGGCTCCTCCTTCATATGTCTCAGATTTTTGAACATTCATGAATTGGTCTTTGAACTGACCATATAACCTATAATATTTCATGATTTAATGAATCTTGAACTCCTTTCCCATATCCCACCAGGTCTTAAGAGATTTCTTTGGTATTTTTCGTTAACGTTTTCAACAATTTTCACCATATTGTAGCCTTCAAAACTTGCAAAATATTCTTCGTTGCATTGCACTAAAACTTCCTTCTGCTGTGAAATATCACATCAAAGCCCATTTTAGGTGCAACACACCACATCACATGAAAAAAAAAATTCTCCATGACACAAAAATGCTTGGTAATTGTTTTTAGAAATCTTGATGTATCGTTCCTCAAAGTTTTCATTCCTTATGACATATCACACCTAAAAACTCTTTCCCTATGATACATATTGATGTTTGAAAATTTCCAAGGCCACAACATATCACAAGAAGATACTTTCCTTCATGAAACACCACAACACCTCGAATTTAAAATCTCCTTGATAAGTTTTTGTATCTCACCCTTGTAAAATTTTCGAAGACATGGCATATCATAGATTTGACAACTTTCCCAAGCTACGACACTAAGACTTATTGCACCTCACTAATTTTTCCACATGTGCGACATTTGATTTAACCATCGATGTGACACATTTTAAAATAAAAAAATAAAATAAATGTCACTTTGGGTTATAAAAAGAACTTCTTCCCATTTTCTTCTACCATTTCACCTCTTTATTGGTCGTTTTCCCCTCATCAAAGCCATCGAACACACAAGAATCCACAAAGATACCTTGATATGTTTTATAGATCCTCACCAAGACCCCCCAATCCCAATCATATAACTTTAGGTATGTATTTACTCCCAACAAGGTTTAAGTAGATTTATTTTCACTTTCTAATGTCCATTGATGTAAATCAAGAAGGAATCTACCTTGGCCAATTCCCTCCTACCATTTGACCCCGGGATCCCCAAATAACCAGTAAAATTAACGCATCCCAAATTTTAGACATATTTCAAACTCTCATCCATAATTTGAACCTAATCGTCATTGCTCACAAAAGACTTAAAAACCCACCACACCACTTAGTTGAATTCAAAAACAATAAAAGAGGGTGTGATCCAAGGTTCATTGCTCACAAAAGATTTAAAAACCCACCACACCACTTAGTTGAATTCAACAACAACAAAAAAGAGGGTGTGATCCAAGGTCGAAAAGAAGCTTCAAACCCCCTCATTTATGGTAGTCGATCTATGTATTTTAGTGTTGGAGGCCAAAATAGTCAACGTGTGAATTCGATCTCTCCAAGAAACCCTCACCTATACCATGCATACAAAAAAAAACACAATACATACAACCGTGACTCTCAAGTTTTACACTCGGAAAAGCTATCCCCTTCATATGTTAGATTGAGGAAATACAAGTTGAATTTATTTCCCAAATTGAAACCCACAAAGAGAAATTCCATTTTCTCCTTTATCCTACTCAAACCAAGTTCAAAGAAATAACCCCTTAACACAAGCTATAAATGATATGAGTCTTTCACTAAAGTGTCATTCTTAGGAGAAAAAATTCCCCCCTAAAAATCAAACCAAGTTCAAAGAAATCACCCCTTAACACAAGATATAAATGATATGAGTATTTCACTAAAGTGTCCTTCTTAGGAGGAAAAATTCCCCCCTAAAAATCAACAACATGGGAAGACAAGAGATTCTTAAAACCCCTAGTTAATTTTTTACACACAAGCATTTTTATTTTTTTGAAGATGGTACTATTAATGTGTATTGTTGTTGACATGGATGAGTTGTAAAATCTTGACATGGCTTCCAAGAATTTATGGATGGATCCCATGATTAAGTTGAGCCTAGACCATGGGGAGGTAGATATGGACATGGAAACAAATATGCATGGAAAATGGCATGGTCTTCAAGTGGGGATACTTCTACTAAATGTTCCACAAAGAAACTTGCTACAAAATGTCATCACTCCCTGAAGATTCTAATCAAGATGAAGCAATATACCAGTCTATCAAGAATTATCAATTGCACAAGGTATTTTTATGAAATTTCATGTTTCCTTTTTCATATACCATCACTTGGCTCATCATTTGGGCCAACATAAACCATAGGATTATATGAGACATTGATGGGAAAGTCATTTCTTTGTTCCAAAATTTTACCCTCGATATATGTTATATGTTTCCTATAGTATACGTTGACCTTAATGATGAGTGGATGCTACAATTTCCATTAAATTATAGAGATGTCATGAAGTGCTAGTGGGTAGCTGGAAAATTATTCAGAGCCAGGAGGACAAGGGCCTACCCAACTCGCCTAGTGAGGATCCATATGAGATTGCAGTAGCTCAACTAATCAATTTGTATGTTTCAAGAGAGTATATATTGGAGGTTAGGGTGCATAGTGTGTGTCTCAACTACTTGAATGGAATGGAATTTGGAAATAATTTCAAAATGACCTTTTTGAGTAGCTTTTCCATTTAGTGAGAGTTGATGATCTTAGGTGAGCCTATTGTGATGCCTTGGAATTTATACTTTTTTCCCTCCTGTTGTGAGGAGGGAAAACAATATAAGTTCCAAGGAAACACAAAAGGCTCACTTGACATCATCATCTTTCACTGAATTATTTCCCAATCCATTCCATTCAATTCATTGAGACAAACTGTAACTTCCCCAACCACCCATGTCAGGCCATGCTACATGAGAGAACACTTTCATTCTCTCACTGCAGAACATACTGTAACATACCCAACACATAATTTTTTTGAACTGCATGCATTTAAAACATACACACACAACACTCTTGTGGAACTTTATATATAAAACGTAACAGCCAAATACATTACGTAAATGCATGAATTCATGCTGAAATAATAGTAAAATTATACATGCAACATATACAGGAAATACCCATAAACATACAGATAGTTATAACCACGCACAAGATAAGCCCATAAAAATAAACACATAAATAACAATGCAACATGTAAATTTATCACACATCTAACACTTATCTCGGTAAGAATATCACCAACTCCATGTAGATCTTCCACAAACCTCCCATCCTTAGACCACACTTCTCATCACTCTTAGCAGTGGGTCACCGTTGATCTGGAACTAAACTCCACTCGGGTAAAGGGATTCTGAACCAGGCTAATGGCTCATAGACAAGAGGAAAGACTCTGTCACAGGTGCCAACTCAAACTAACAACCTATAGTCCCTCATTCCCCACATGCCTACCCCACCCCAGAAAGTGTGCCCCTTCTTTGCTCAACAATCCTTCGGTTGAACCACTTCCTTTCTAGGCTTCAGCAACAGACTGGACAGGAAGTCTCAAAGATTTGTAGATGTAGTTTAGCACCTTCAGGAAAACAATTCCCAACAATTCTCTCACCCAGAGATAAATTTCTTACGGGCCTGACAACCCACCTCTTCAATCTTCCATGGGCCTCACAATCCGCTTCTTCAATCCAGCTCCCAAGCTAACCAGCTACACCAAAAACTATGGGTATGGATCTAATTTCAGGTATAGTGACATGAAGGTACAGAGGATAGCTCAATGGTTTTGTGAATGATGATCAAATGATGGCTGAAT
The DNA here is from genome assembly GCA_010110895.2 of Picea sitchensis. NCBI lineage: Eukaryota > Viridiplantae > Streptophyta > Pinopsida > Pinales > Pinaceae > Picea > Picea sitchensis. The sequence continues at coordinate 281,571 of SNQJ01S0006821.1, read as the reverse complement.
GATGGAAAGAATGATGGAAAAGATGGGAAAATGAACTAAGTCCCAACAATATGTATGGATGTCCCCAACTTGACACTTTTCATGTTGGGAGCTACTTTGGCCCACTTGTACCCAACTTTAGAACTTAGGATAAAATAATTATCCATACTTTATGATTTAAGAAATATTAATATAATATTCATTTTTGGCTTAAGCTACCTAGCCTGGCCCTTTTCCCTAAATTTTAGCCCCCACCCTTTCCCTAACTAGTGGAGTTTGGTCCCCCATCTCTTTTATCATGGTTGGTCTGCGTGCAGCAATGCATTTTATATTAATCATGAGACATATACAAAAATAGGCGCACTGGCCTTTAACATCTAGGCACTCTGGCCTAATCATCACAAAATGGATCACCAGCCTATAAACCATAGCATATACATAGAGGCTCCCTGGCCTCAACATCGCACACACTTAATTTGTTGTGTGAGGTATCCTGGACTATGCACACTTCCTCATTTTACTGTGCAGTACATGCGCGCACTATGCCATGAAATGTGCATACAAAAATGATATCAAAAAACTCACCAACTTAAGTACATTTGCATTTACATTTACAGTTGGGTTCGGTCAAGGGATATTACACACACACTATGCACCTTGACCTCCAATCTATACTCAAGGGAAGGGCTATTGTCTCAATGAGGATGATTATTTGATCCTAGTGCCTAGGAATATTGGGAAATGGGAAAAGACTTTTGAAAATGACCTACAAAGTTAACTTGGGTAAATGGGTAGAAGGGGAAATGATTGTATTTCAATCTTACCTTATTTTGGACACTTTTAAATTCACCCTCAAGCCCGAATTGGCCTTTGCATGGAAAATGGGAAGGCCGAGATCGAAAATCTTGGGAAGATACTACATTAAGAGGAATTATAAATGAAAACGCCTGCCCATGGTAGGGTTTGGTTGGATCACGAGAAAATGCTTTGTGGAACTAAGGATGATATAGAAACGTTTTTTATGAGAATGATTGATTGGGAAAACTATGTCTACATCAAATAGGTCAATGTGGATCAAGGTCCTGGGAGTGTACTTGCAACATGAAGAGGTGCTAAATTTCAATATGCAGGGTTCCTCGTACTATTTTATTTTGGGCCCAAGTTGCACGACACAAATGCTATGTGATTGTGATCACTAATCAAAGGTGGTAGTAATATCCTTGTAGAGAAGGATGCTACTCTTGTTTTTGTTGTTGCAATCACTAACTAAAGGTGGTATTCAAATCCTTGCTTGAAGGGGGAAACCACTATTGTTGTGGTTGTGATGACCAGTTGAAGGTGGTAGTAAGAACCTTGTAGACCATAATGATGTGGGATTTGGAGGTGTTTCAAGTCCATGAGCCTCTCCACCACACCTAGATTGAACTCTTGTAATCCTAAATTTATTTTTCCTTGATCACCTTTGGGTTGGATTCATCAAATTTGTTGTGAATTGTGATTTCATTACCTCATTCATATTGAGCACTACTCAGGGGGAATACCTATGAAGGCAGTTGCATTAGTTGTGTAGAAAATAGACCCTTGGTGTGATTTCCCCCTCTATTATTGAAGACTAGTTCATGGAATCTTGTTGGTGGTTGCTGGTGGAAGATGGAGTGCAATTGGCTCAACCTTGAACTTATATTGCTATAGCTTACATGTATCTTGGATTTGAGTATTTAATTTTGTATTTTCAGTTATTTGGATTACTAGTTATTTGAATATTATATTATACCTTGTTGGTTGGTTGCATGTTCTTTAATGATATTAGATCTTGCATATTTTATGTATATATAGTCTTAAGAAAAATTATATTTGTTCAGGTAACACCCTTATGGGATGTTACAAAGTGGTATCAAATCCTAGGATTTTCACAACTAGGTACCTCTAGGAGAAAATAAAATAAAACTTTGTTGGGAATTAGAGATTGTAGGCCAGAAGCAAGAAATCCTAGACCCTCATATGGTTATACTATGGGAAAGGATTCTTGATCCAAAAAGAATTGTCTATATTGTTTGATTAGTTTAGATGATCTAAAATAGAAAATTTACTAGTTTAAAATTTTTCATGCATGTTACTTTCATTTCTTACTCGTACTCCTTTATACTTCCCCATTAGGTTTCTATATTTTTGAGAGAGTCAAGATCCCTTTCATTGTAATAATTTTTTTTAGCACCATCTTGGGAGGCTGAGTCACATTGAGTCCATTCTTCTCCTTTCCTCTCTCTCTCTCTCTCTATGTATTTTTGGAAGCTCTAGATTTTGAGAAGGAAATCTATAAAGGCCTAGGAATGAGATTCTTATATTGATTAGTAAAATAAATGTTCAATTTATTTTCTAATCAATATAAAGGCACATTGCCACTAATGAATAAAAAATATTCAAGCAATTTATGCTAGTATTTCTTCCAATTTTTGTCTTATAATTGTGAATGAATTGATGAATCTATCTCTATGTACATTCCTGTTATCACTGAAATTTCGTCCGCACATGGCGACAAGAACTCAGCATCGTCAAACAGTAATGAAGTCATTCATGGCACTGAATTAATTTCACANCATTCCAAAGAGGTCAAAAACTATACAAAGTAGTAAAAATTGAAGAGCGCTTTACAGAAGTTGGGTGCGCGCGCACATGCGCGGAACAAGAACATACCATGCGCGCATACGCGCACGATGCGCGGCTGTTAGCGCAAAAACCTGCACACCTACTAAACGGTGCATTTATTGAATTGGTCGGCCTTCCAACCACTTATGGATCAGCTCCCAAGCTGATTTGACCCTCAAATCTGAGATAAATCCGCATGGTAGGTTGGTCAAAGACCTAATAAAGCCCTAAAGAGCCTTTTTTCACACTACAAAGGAGTTACATAATCACCCAATGCAATGCTATAAAAATCCATGAAGAAACCTTATTTTCTCAAGGAATTTCATGTAATGTTATGTTGCTTAGATTGTTTTAAGGACTCACTCCTTGACAATAGCACATTGGCACCATTTCATTGAGCAATCCACCTCTCCATTGAGTGGATTTGCAAAGGAGTTCTTTCATCACCATTTTCATTTTTCTTGTTGTAAGGAGAGCAAGC
>SNQJ01S0006821.1:256764-267718 GCA_010110895.2 Picea sitchensis | reverse complement strand
CCTTGTGCCCTTTGTGGTGAGTTCGGTCATTACACTCACCATTGCCCCCAGATCGCTGATTTCAAACGGTTGAAAGATTTTGGTAGTCTTCCACATTCCCCTGCACAAACTGCCCCTCAACAGGCACCACAACAATACGTACAGCAACCCCCTCCCGCTATGCTGCAAAATCCTATTCCACATCAAGGTGTGATAAACACCCAACAGGATACACAACACCCCCCACCTCAGGTGGGACAATACCACAACCCCAACAATCTAGCAGAGCGTACAATTCTCCTCACCAGTGAAGAAGAAATTCTTCTGCAAACGCGTAATCGTCAGTATCATACACCCACTGAGTCTACTCCCATCTCTCCAGAGACAAACCCTACATCGACGGGACCCCCGTTGGTGATCCCTCACCCTTCCGCCAAACCACCACTACACATCCCTCGCATCCCCTTGCGCAGGAATGTCCACAACACACAGGCTAGGGCCGCTCACAACTATAGCTTGGTAGACGACTTAGCACAATCCCCGACTGCCATGTCAGTTTTGGAAGTCCTCCAAACTTGTCCTACGCAGCGGAAATCTCTTTTTTCCACCTTGGGGGAAGTCGACCCCGCAGATACTCGACTCATCACCTTTGATCTTGATAGTGGAGAACCTCATCTTCCTGCCTTGATCACTTTTCAAATACCAGTGAAAATACGGAACATCACAGTTCATCGATGTATCATCGATGAAGGTGCCTCTACGTGCATCATGTCCAAAACCGTATGGCAGAAACTTGGTTCCCCAGAACTCATTCCCTCTGCCATCACATTACGAGCTTATGACGGATGACCATCCTCTCCTGAAGGGCTCTTCCAAAATGTCCCCGTTGAACTCGGGGGCAAGACTATTCTCATTGATATTGAAGTTATCGATGCCCCGCTCGATTATAATATCCTATTCGGGCGTAGCTACATGTACGCTATGAAGGCAATGGCCTCTTCCGTCTTTCGAACAATGATGTTCCCCCACAATGGGAAGATCGTGACCATCGACCAAGTCTCACATTATGAGCCTAACCCATCTGCCAACCTCGATAACATTCTTCCTCTTGTTCACACCAACCCTGACGCATATCCACTTGTCGAGATGGGTCCTGGGATTTTTAAAGATCCATCCTTGTTAGGGACGTACTATGGAGCACCACCACTCCTCCCCCCTAATCAGGTATGCGTCGTCTCATCTAACGGAACTCACACGGAGGATGCTCTTCCTCCTCAGGAGGCTTCAGTCATTCCTAACATCTCAATCGTCACAGAAACACTCCCGTCGGAGCCTCCAGTGAACCCGTCGACCTCAACAGTCCACGAATCCGCATCCCCTCAAGGGAATAATCCCGTTTGGGAAACACTCCCCCAACCCCTCACCCAAATTCCCTTCTTTTACCCTCCACCAGGTATCGAATATTTTCAGGTAGCTGCAATGCTCACACTACCAAATATGGTGTTAGCAATCCCAGTTTGGTATTTACACCCACCAGAGATGGTCCCTCGACCATCCCTTCCCCCACAGGAAAGACTTCCCATGACGATTCTTGTCCTTACCCCCACTACCCCCATACTCACAACCCCCCCTGCTACAGCTGGGGGCATAAATAAGAAGAAGGATCCCACCGCTCCACTTCCTCCACGGATCCCACCACCTTGCGCATTATGTGAGAAAGAGGGCCACCAAACTAACAATTGTCCATCTCTACCTGAATTACGGAATTTGATTCCCCCCAATCAAACTCCCACAACACCTGTCATTGCTGCTAGTACCACTACTACCACCAACCCTTCCAGTAGTAAAAGGTTGAGGACCAAATATGCTTGTGCTATATGTTCCAAGTATGGCCACTACACCCATCATTGCCCAGCACTGTCGCGCTTTCGGCAGACATTAGCGGCCGTACGCCAGAACTTCCAGAACAACCCACGCCCTGCTACATCCTTGCCCAACATCACTGACATTCTCTATGTCACTACTTCATTCAATGAACGTATGAGATGTCCTTGCTCTCTCTGCGATTCACTAGCTCATTTTACATACCAGTGTCCTATGATCCTTGCATACAGGCGACGTCAATTGGCCCTGCTTCACCAACCTGCCAAGGCGATACTTGACATTACCCCGTCACTCGAGGATCTTCATATCAATTCTCCCGAGCCCGAGGCACTCCCAACGCCTCCATGGTTCTTAAACGACATCTTTGAGGATTTACCCCGCAATCCCCCAAACTCTCTGGCTCATTCCCCTACTGAGACTCTCCACCCAACCACCATGGGTACCCCTCAGTACTTCAATATATGGTTCATGTCGAGTAAACCCTCACCATATGCTCGCACTACTCCCCTTGCTTCTCCAGTAGGGGGAAATCACACGAGCACTGAGATCACTCCTCACGACCCCTTGTATTCCCAGCGTTTCCAAAACAACGAAGAAATACTCAAAGAGCTAAACCACCCAAACTCACCCTGGGATGCGCTACATCACTGCGCACTCTTCTCTCCATAGGAAGCCCTCATGCCTCCTAATCAAAACCCCATTTACGTGGTCGAAACCAAATATTTTATCCCATCTGGGCCTATCGATTGGTTCAACAATCCCATTCCTGCCCCTGATGCATTTGAAGAAGGAAATATGGCCAACATTTCCCCCACCATCAAAATCGACATTTCCATTAAAAATGGCATTGTTGAAGAAATCATCATTGGAGCTGCTTGCACTCCTCAGGAAATCACCACATATAAAGCCCTCTTCCAGGAGTATAGAGATATTTTCGCCTGGTCATACACAGAAATGCTTGGCCTCGATCCTTCTATTGTCAAGCATCGCATCGACACATGGCCTGACATCATGCCAGTTCGCCAGAAACAATGACCGCTACACCCATCCAAAGCCGCGGCTATCAAAGCCGAGATTGACAAATTACGTACGGCGGGGTTTATTTTCCCCATCGCTTACACTTCATGGGTTTCCAACCCTGTACCCATCGACAAAAAATAGGGCACTATCCGCGTTTTCACAGACTTTCGCGATCTCAATAACGTATGTCCCAAAGACAACTTTCCAACGCCTTTCATTGATCAAATCATCGACGACTGTGCGGGCCATGAGGCTCTCTCCTTTATGGATGGATTCTCTGGCTATAACCAAATTCAAATCCACCCAGCCGATCAGTATAAAACCGCATTCATTACCCCATGGGGTACTTTTTCATATCGTGTCATGCCTTTCGGCTTAAAAAATGCCGGCGCAACTTTCCAACAGGCGATGACATACATCTTTCACAATCTGGCTGAAATAATCCTCGCCTACTTGGACGACCTCACAGCTCGATCCAAGAAACGCACCCATCATCTCGATGATTTACGAATCATCTTTCAACGGTGTCGACAGTACAACATCTTCTTGAATCCTCTCAAGTGTGTGTTCTGTGTCACCGTAGAGAGCCTCCTCGGGTTTATCATTTCCCAAAGCGGTATTACCGTGGACCCCCTCAAAGTCCAAGCTATCACCTAAATTCCACCTCCCCAGAATTTACAGCAACTTCAGAGTCTACAGGGAAAAGCTAACTTTCTCAGACGCTTTGTTCCTAATTACGCCATATGCACACATGGTTTCCTTCGCTTACTACATCACGACATCCCATTTCATTGGGACGACCAGGCCCAACAGTCATTTGACGATATGAAAGCAGTGCTTTCAAATACACCCTTAATTAGTGCACCTGACTATACTCATGACTACATCCTCTACGTATCAACATCCACTGTATCAGTAGCCAGCATCCTCGTCCAGCTCAGAGATGACAATCGTGAACACGTCATTTACTATGTTAGTAAGAACCTCTCAGGACCCCCCTTGAAGTATAAACATGAAGAGAAGCTTGCTCTTGCAGTTGTCCTTGCAGTCCAGAAACTGCGCCATTACATTCTGCTTCACACTACAAAAGTCATTGCAGATTCCAACCCTATACAGTACTTACTTAGCCGTCAACAAATTAACGAAAAATTCGCTCGATGGATCGTTATCCTTCAGAAGTACGACCTCGAGTTTTCAACACCTAAGAGTAAGAAGGCCCTCGTTCTCGCTGAATTTGTCATGGCCCTTCCCTCTGACACCACCAGTGCCCCCGTCAACACCGACTTTCCAAACGAACATCTCTTTTACATCACTATGGATGATCCTTGGTATGGCGACCTCCTCTTCTACCTACGAACTCAAAAGTTTGGTAACCACCTTTCACGAGATGATCGTCGACGTATTCGCCATCAGGCCCCCCGCTATCTCCTCATCGAAGACATCCTATACCGGTGGGGCGTATACACCATTCTTCGTCGATGCCTGACCATTAACGAGGCCGACATAGTATTAAACGATTGCCACAACGGCCCATGTGGGGGCCATCTTTCGGGTATATCCACTGCTCAGAAGATTATCCGAGCCGGTTACTTTTGGCCTACCTTGTTTCACGATTGCATTTACGACGTGAAACGTTGTGAGCAATGTCAGCTCTATGCCAACAAAGCCCGGGCACCCCCCACCCTTCTCCACCCTGTCATTACGGCCGACCCCTTTTGTAAATGGGGCATCGACTTTATGACTTGTAATCCCCCCTCCAGCAATGGTCACAAATACATTGTTGTCGTCGTTGATTACTTCACCAAATGGGCAGAGGCTATGCCCACTTTCAACAACACCGTTGACACTGCAACGCGCTTCTTCTTTAATCACGTCATATCCCATTTTGGCGTACCACTCCAACTCATTTCCGATCAAGGGAAACACTTCGAGAATGAGATCTTTGTTGAACTCTCATCTCGGTTAGGCTTCTCGCACGAGTTTGCATCACCATATTACCCTCAATCAAACGGACAGGTCGAGGCAGTGAACAAAGTCCTCAAGACCATGTTACAGTGCACGGTTAATAAACATAAAACCAATTGGAATCATATGTTATTTTCTGCGCTATGGGCTTATCGAACGGAAGTAAAGACCGCTACGAGTTTCACGCCATTCCATTTAGTCCATGGGGTTGAGGCAACTCTTCCCATCGAGTGCGAAATTCCCACCTTACGCACCGCAATTGAGCTATTACTTGACACTGCTCCAATGGAGCAACGCTTACTGAACCTGGAGTCGTTGGATGAAGATCGTCGATCTTCCTTACATAACAACGAGGCAGCTAAAAAATGATCCAAAGTTAGCTTTGATCGCCATGTCAACCTTCGATCATTTCGCGAAGGCGACCTTGTCCTGGCTTATGATATCGCTCATGATACCTTTGGCCACGACAAATTTGAATCAGTTTGGCATCGCCCATACATTATCCAACATTGCCTCACCAAAGGCGCATATATCCTAGCCTCTCCCGAAGGCCTCTCTCTCAAAGAACCCGTCAACGGGTTGTATCTCAAGAAATTTTATGCTTAAACGTAGTCCAACTACTTTAGGTTATTTCTTTTTCTAGTGTTTTTAATCTTTTTTCTCCTCCCCTCTCATCTAAACTATCATTTGTGCTATTGACAGATGCTTCCTCCACCAGCCTACCACATTGGTTATGCTGACGGTGCCAGTCGTTGGACACAAAATCTCGCTTCGGCAGCTTGGGCTCTTTACACCCCCTCACATGAAATGCTACACTCAAGCGGCATATGTTTGGGGCCAGCAACCAACAACCAAGACGAGTACACTGTTGTCATTGGCCTCCTAGACGACACCCAGCATCATCATATTCTTCACCTTAGCGTCTTCCTCGACTCTCAACTAGTCGTTCTCCAGCTCAACAATGTATACCGTGTACGCGATTCGTGCCTCTTTCGCAAATACCTGCAGGTTAGACTGTTATCTCGACATTTTGATTCCATTACATTTACACATATTCCAAGACAATTGAATCAAACTACAGATCAAATAGCTAACATGGTGTTAGATTGGCATATATCACATCAATCTACACATACATAAATATCCCACAAAATCCTATCACAGCATATAGATAGAATATACATAATCATCAACAAAAAACACATGTAAACAACACCAGGATCTCAAAATATGTATACTCATATATATATATCAAGGCCTATCCGGCCATCCAAATGTTTACATAACAAAAATACATGTGCCCGCAGGCCAGCACAACACCTCGGTACAAAAATCGACTCACCAGCCTATATACAACCAAAAATATATACATCATACATAAGTCAAGGTGCCTCTATCGCACCACCACTTGCTCCTCCCTCCGGAGGAGGTGGTGGCCCACCACCACCTGCCCCAGGCAGTGGTGAACCACCCACAAGACCCTCCTTCCCAAGCGGCAGGCGTCCACTCGTCATCGCAGCCAGCACTGCAACTCGCCGCACTATGGCCCGCCATGGTGGCGGCACCCCCACACACTGCTCCAGGAAGCTCTCATCCTGGATCCATTTCCACATGCCCTCAGGCACATCCTACAACACCGTCTCCAGACGACGACGTATATCATCAAAGTCCACTCTGGTTGCTGTCGGAGGAGCATGTGATGGCCCTGCACCAGGGTCATCGGATCGGCGCCGCCTCGCTGCCCTCTCGGGCTCTGCTGGTCAACCCATGACCTCCTCCTGCCACCACCTCTCCCCCTGCGGTCGTCCCTCCGGATCTCGCCGAGCTGGCGCTCCCTGCATCTCTACCTCGCGCCCACGAGGTGCCACATTTTCACATGCAAAAAACAACAACAAAAAATCGTATCAGCATCTATATCATATATGGACTGCTATATCACAAAACAACATAAAAAAAACACATGCACAATGTTGAAACATACCTCGATGGTCAAAAGCCTCATCTTGAGGAAACACCATGTCTGGGTCACCCCGGAAGTCAACCCCAGCATAGGGGTACTGAAGTACTACCTGTGGCATCTGTCGCCATATCCACGCTGCCTCTACTACAAATTAATGGCCACCTTCGCCACCACCATGGCGCACCAAAAATGTATACCACCACCTCAATCGCGACTCTCATGCCCCGGCATCTCCAACAGAACTCTCGGATGCAAGCATCGACACCCTCTCCAAAAACCAGGCCACCAGGATAGACCCAAAAGCAAACTCTCATGTACCTGTGGACCAATAACGGTCCAACTGCACTATCATCTGTGCATGCAGCGTCAGTCCCAACACGAACCGCTCGCCGCCCACCACTCTCTCCAGCACCAGCAGTTGGCCACCACTAATCCGCTGGGTCGCAAGTTACCCATATATCCGCACAATCATCGCCGCTATATAGCGATGTGCTAGGGAATCAATAGCATTGATGCTCACCACAGTCCCAGACATAAATTCCTAGCCTGAGCAATATCTCGTGCCAATCGTGGCAAGGGCCATATCCCTCGGCAACACAGGCTCTGCCGGTAGGGGCGTTCCCCGAAAGGGGAGCCCAGTCAAAAAATATACATCCTCCACCGCAGTGAAGGGGATCTGCTCTCCTCGCACGAGGAAGCAGTGCAGCTCCAGAATCCACATCTGGAGCAGGAACTGTAGTAAGTACTCATGAGCCTGTATCAACGGGCACTGAAAGAACTTTAGCAACCCACAGGTTGGTAAAGTCGCCCGCACCCCAGGCCCCTCATTGGCCACAACCTCTCGCAACTGGGCCCAGTCTCGCTCTCGCCACCACACTGGCATCGTCACTGCTGACCACCGACAAACAACACAGAGTCCTATATCAGCTCAGATACCCATCGACAACATCAAACAGACTCATTTTTTTACCCTTAAACCTTGCCTCATAGGCGCGATTTTTTCACCCACAGGCGCGCACACATGCGTGCCTGTTCACTATACAGGTGTGTATATATGCGTGCATGTTCACTGCACAGGCACGCCCCTGAGTGCGCTTGTTCACCATACAGCCGCGCACAAGTGTGCGCCTGTCCAATCCTCAGGCGCGCACTGATGCGCGCCTGTTCAACTCACAGGCGCGCCCCTAGTGCGCACCTTAAATTCCCCCTCTTGTGCACCCATGCACGTATATTCGGTGGACAGACGCGCATGTATGCACGCCTTCCACCAAATCGCCCGTGCATATGGGCCCACACCCCATACAAAATCCCCTAATTACCCCTGTACGCCCCCCCGTACCAGCCCTGCCCAAAAATTGAAAACCTATTTCTATGCAGGATGATCAGACCACTAACTTGATACTCGCAGAACGTCGATCGGATGCCTCGTCCTCCCTGAATCACCAAACCTCCTCTGAAATATGCTCGTCCAGTCACTGTTGCAGCAAGTACAAATTAGGTGGCAATGTGGGCCCTACAACTATATATAGGCCTTTTTCCAAACTTCCACTCACCATTCCGGGAGCCCAAGGTGTCCATTTTTCAAACCGTCTTCAGCCACAGGATCAGCATCCCGCCACCTACATCATAGCTGTCCCTGGGTCACTTTTCATCCCGAGCCCCCGGGGCACCTTTTTTTTTTCTTCATCTCATGTTCAGGTACGCACGCGCATTGTCACATTTGTCGAATACATGCTAATATCTTTGATTCTCTTCAGATATTGTTCACTTTGGGTATTTGGTTGTTATGTGTGCAGGTACTTGCTCATCGGTCATCGACATCATCCCTTCAGGTTTATATTCAACACTGGCATGTGTTCTCTCCCGATGTATTGCATTTACATTTCCAGTCACACCCGCTGATATTGGCATTTAGGATCCTCATTCTCGGCTCTGCAGTACCCACACCTTCATTTTCATCTTCGGTACTGGTACCCAGTAGCATTCTTACCCACATGAGTTGTCCCATTCATAGCACCTTTTGGCACTTTTTTGACACTCATGTTGTTCTTCATTACCCTTTAGTGATGGGAGTCCCGATAGTCTTTCATCATGTCGTGAATCAGCCACATACTCCTTCTCCTCATTTTGCTAGCTTTCCCACATGGACTCCCAAACTATCTCTTTATGGTTCTTTGTTTTACCTGCACCTCCGCAGTATCATGAACCCTCCATTTCATCCACAATCAGTTTGCCCATCTGCGAACCTATCCTCATTTCACCTACCTCATGCAGAAACTCACCAATGGGGCCCCCACCCTTCATCAGTTTTCCAAGACAATTCTGCCCTCCCTGGGGCACGCATTTCACACTGGGGCACCCATTTCTATATTTGTACATTTCTCCCAAAAAAAAAAATATATATATATTATTCATTATTTATTGTACAAACGCCTTTATTTCCAATCATTACATTTTCTTTTGTCGTCATTGTTGGTGACTTGCTTCCTTTTGGGCCACACGCAACCCATGCCACCCTTGGTTAGAGAATTACCTATCATCTACCCTTTCCGGCATCGTCCATATCTTCATAGTTCTCCACTGGTCACTTACCTCTACCCTCTAAATTTGTTCACCTTGTCCCACCTCTGGCACAACTTATCACCGGTCTTGTCGTCCCCCTGACACTCAACCTTGTTACACGGTTGCGGCCACTTTTTACACATCCTCCAACCAAGGGCAGTCTTGAGTCTTCCTACGTCTTGACTTTGTCCATGTACCTCTGCCACTTCCTCACCTCAGTAGATTCCACGAAGCCCTTTGCTTCTAGGAGTCGCGTCCCCCTTTTTGTCGACATCAACACCATTTTCCGGAAGGGCGACAGTATCTTGATTCTCATTCTCTATTTTTATGAGTGATCTCGGATGGCATAGGGTGAAACACCATTGCTCCGTGCTGTCGTTGGACCCCATAACATTCGACGCCAACACTTTCTCATGTTATGGTGGGTCTTACTTTGCGACTATTGCAGTTATTTTTACCATTTTCCGAAGACCTCTGAACTTAGTAGGGCCATCAATGCCCGCATCATCGTCACTGCTTCTTACCGTGACCATTACCTATTATTCAGAGTATGTTCCTTTGCAGAATTGTCTTCTGCCTTTATTATCACCGCCCCCGAGGGGGCTACAGTCGTCTACACCAACACTTCAGTCATCAGTTTTCAGAGTTACATAACATGAGCATGGGGCATGCCCACCTCGTTTGTACACAGTTGTATATTTTACACACCTTATGGAAGGTCGGGTTCTACTAGTTCCTTTCTCTTCCAAAGGATTGCTCTCACCGATCCCACTATTGCTCTCTCTTACAACAACATTATCAGTAGAAGAAACATTGATGGATTTCGGCTATACGTATGCTCCTAACCTCATCCATCAGGGGGCATCTGTTATCACTGAAATTTTGTCTGCACATGGCAACAAGAACTCAGCATCGTCAAACAGTAATGAATTCATTCATGGCACTGAATTAATTTCACAGCATTCCAAAGAGGTCAAAAACTATACAAAGTAGTAAAAATTGAAGAGCGCTTTACAGAAGTTGGGTGCGCGCGCACATGCGTGGAACAGGAACGTACCATGCGCGCATACGCGCATGATGCGCGGCTATTAGCGCAAAAACCCACGCACCTGCTAAACGACGCATTTATTGAATTGGTCGGCCTCCCAACCACTTATGGATCAGCTCCCAAGACGATTTGACCCTCAAATCTGAGCTAAATCCACATGGTAGGCTGGTCAAAGACCTAATAAAGCCCTAAAGAGCCTCTTTTCACACTACAAAGGAGTTACATAATCACCCAATGCAATGCTATAAAAAGCCATGAAGAAACCTCATTTTCTTAAGGAATTTCATGTAATGTTATGCTGCTTAGATTTTTTTAATTACTCACTCCTTAACAATAGCACATTGGCACCATTTCATTGAGCAATCCACCTCTCCATTGAGTGGATTTGCAAAAGAGTTCTTTCATCACCATTTTCATTTTTCTTGTTGTAAGGAGAGCAAGCTTGTGAGGGTCCAAGAGCCTTCCTTTGGAGGAAGAAGGGACTCATAGTCCCCTTTCTTCATTGTGCTTTGATTTCATCAATAGATCAGCCTAAA
>SNQJ01S0006821.1:226150-238029 GCA_010110895.2 Picea sitchensis | reverse complement strand
AAATATGCTTAATTACAAAAGTAAAGTTCTGCATGTATTCAACCCATTTAACATGTCTTTGATTCAACTTCTCCTGTTGAGTCACAAATTGCAAAGCATGATTGTCACTGTATAAGACAAACTCCTTAGGAATCAAGTAGTGTCTCCATTTGTTCAATGCCTGAATAATAGCATATAACTCCTTGTCATACGTGGATTATTTCACTTTCGCTTCATTCAACATCTCATTGAAGTATTCTATCAACCTATCTTCTTGACTCAAAACTAACCCTATTGCAAATCCACTTCCATCACATTTCACTTGAAATGTCTTTTGGAAATTAGGCAACACTAGGATTGGTTGTTCCGTGATTTTCCTTTTCAACAAATTTAAACTCTTTTCGGCTTCTTCTGTCCAGTGAAAATATTTGTGTGTCTTCTTCACTGTGTCCATCATTGGTGGACTAATTCCACTGAAATTCCTGATGAACTTTCGGAAGAAACTAGCTAATCCATGAAAACTTCTCACCTCAAATATACTCGTCGATGATGGCCAATTCTTAATTACCTCCACCTTATCTGGGTCCATCCTCAACTTATCTGCAGAAATAAAAAAACCCAAATAAATGAGATTTGTCTTCATGAATGAGGATTTCTTCATGTTTATCAACAACTTCTCTTGATGTAGCCTCTGCATCACTGTAGCCAAATGTTCCAAATGCTCTGCCTCTGTTTTACTGAAAATCAGTATGTCATCAAGATACACAATGACAAATCTTCCGATGAACTCCTTTAGGACTTCATTCATCAATCTCATGAAAGTACTCAGCATGTTTGTTAAGCCAAACGACATAACAAACCATTCATACAACCCTTCATTAGTCTTGAAGGTTGTCTTCCATTCATCACCTTCTCTCATATGAATCTGATGATATCCACTTTTCAAATCAATCTTCAAAAAAAAAATTGCTCCACTCAAGCAATCCATCAAATCATCCATCCTTGGAAATGGAAATATGTACCTGATGGTTATATTGTTAATTTCCCTTGAGTCAGTACACATCCTCCAGCCTCTGTCTTTCTTTAGAATGAGCACTGTCGGAACAACACATGGACTCAAGCTTTCTCTAACCAAACTTTTGTCCATTAAATCCTGGACCTGTATTTTGACCTCTTCAATCTCCTGCGGTGTCAATCTGTACGCTTCTTTGTTTGGTAAACTAGCTCCAGGTATGAGATCAATATGATGACTCACACTTCTGATCAATGGTAATGAATGAGGTAGTTCATCCACTACTATGTCAGCAAACTCTTCCAACAGTTTCTGAACCTCTTCTGGTAAATCATCTACCCTTGTATTGATTAAGACAATTTTTGGCTTCCTGACCACAATGAATTTCGGTTCCTCCTTCTTCTTAACCTATGTAAGAAGTTCCTTCCCACTCATGAGAAGTACAGTGTTGCTTACTTCAGCTTTCACCTCTTTATCTTTAATTGGAAGCAACATGTGAGTTCTACCATTGTTCTCTAGGGTGTATGTGTTCTTTCTCCCATCATGAATCACATTTCTATCATATTGCCATGGTCTACCCAACAATAGATGACAAACATCCATGGGAATGACATCACAGAGTATTTCATCCTTATACCCTCCTATTTTAAACTCAACTAAACATTGTTTAGTGACATTTACCTGATGTCCTTTTTGTAACCACGAAATTTTGTATGGGCTTGGATGCTCAATCGTCTCTAGCTCCAAATTTTCTACCATCTCTGTAGAAACAAGATTATATGTGCTACCACTTTCCACAATGACCTTGCATACCCTATCTTTGGTCTTGCAAGCAGTCCGGAAAAGACTGTTTCTTTGCACTGGATTCTCCACCTCCTTCTCTGACATTAAGAGAACTTTTCACATCATCAGCGATCTTCCACCTTCAGCATCTTCTGCCTCAACACTCCTCCTCTGTTCTTCAGCGTTGTGAGTTTCACCACCTTCTTTCTTTGAGTCTGGACACTCATAAGAATTATGTCCATTCTTTCCACATGTGAAGCATTTCACTACTCCACCTCTTCCTCTTCCTCTACCTATGGTACGAGGAAAAATGTTTGCATCAGCATACTAACCTCCATGTTTGGTATGACGCCCTCTCTGTGAACTTCCACCTCTCTCAGTTTGGGTCTAAGTTTTCTTCCAGTCTTCCTTGGGTTTCTGATTTCTATCCTAGGCAATTGATTTACCTATGGGCTGACTTCTGCCTCGGCCTCTTTGACCCTGCTTTCGGCTTAGCTTCTCTTCAGCTTTTAGAGCCATCTGATAAGAATCTTCCACCATTCGGATGGTCATCATGCTCATCTCATCTTGAATGTTGTATCTCAGACCATTCATGTACCTGGCAACCTTTTCATCATCACTTTCGCGATGACCTGCCCTGATGTTCAGCCTGTAGAATTCTTCAGTGTACTCCTTCACTGTCATCGGCTTCTGTCTCAAATTTTGCATTCTTCGAAACAGAGTAATATGGTAATCCCTGGGAATGAATTTTTCCTTCATCTTCACGATCATCGTATCCCAACTCTTGATCTTCTTCTTTCCTTTGTAGCGTCTTTCAGCTTGTAGCTCATCCCACCACAATATTGCATGTCCTTTAAGTCTCATGACAGCATGTTTGACCTTTTTGTCCTCCTCGACATATTCATAGTCAAAATATGTGTCCCGAGCTCTAATCCATTCTAGAAGCTCCTCGACGTCCAAGTTTCCCTCATATATTGGAATATCCATTTTTGCCTTAGCACCCATTCTTGCAACATCCCTATTCAGGCGTTCATTTGCTGCATCTTCTACTGTGACTTATTCTCCTTCATGTCCAGCTTCATCTTCACTTTCAGAATCCCTAAGATCCCTAGCACCAGCTGTACGCCTCTGTGTTGTCTCCATATCCTCAAATCTGGCCAGTAGGTCATGCATTTCTCTTTCTATGGTTGGATTAGGCATATGCCTACCCCTTCTTCTCGGTATTTACCTATCCTCTGGTGGATTAGGTGTTTTCCTATCCCTTCTTCTCGGCAGCATGGTGAATCTTCCTTTTCCCTGCTACAGAAAGAAAAGGAATCTCTGTGCTCTGATACCACTTAACGTGGACCCTATCGGCCCCTCAAGAGAGAGATCCGCTCACAGGATTGTTGTATATACCCTTGAGCTGGATCGACTCTTTCAGATTCTCTGCTGGAATCCCCCTTCAAATCGATCCACAGGTTCTTTTTCGCAGTTCACGATTTCATGAGTTCGCGAGTTGAAACTCTGAGCCTTCCTCCTCCAATTCTGCGATACCCGAGACCGCGAAATGGTTATGGCTCCCCTTTCGTCAGCACCCTCCTTGCATGACCACTGGCTAGGCTAAGCACTAGAACCTTTCTCCTCTCACACCTTCACGAGTTCAAACGTCAAGCCTTGCCCCTTTTCTTTCCCGAACCCCTGAGAGGCGAGATTTGACTTTCCTCCCCTCATTCTTGATTTTCGCGACTTCGCGAGTCGAGGGCTCGAACCTTCATTCCCTTTTCTCCCGAGCCCCCGAGATGCGAGAGTTCAATGGGGTGTTGACTCCTCCAAATGTGTGACGTGTGTCTGCTAGTTAAATTCCCGGGTCCACTGTGCAGTTCTGCCATGTGCCCCTCATGCTTGCTCTCGGCATTTCGCGACTTCACTTCTCGCAATTTCGAGCACCCAAAATTTTGGGCTCTCACCCAGCGAACCTCCGAGTTCACGAGATCCTTTGATCTCTGACACCTTTCCTCCTCCGATGGACAGCTTGGATTACTTTGCGACTTCGCTTCTCGCGACTTGGAGCGCTCAATCCTTGGGCTTTCACCCTGCGAACCTCTGAGTTCACAAGATCTTTAGATATCTACCACCTGTCCTCCTCCTAACGAATGACCCTGATCCACTTTGCAACTTCACCACTCGTGAAGTTGAAAAATTATCCTTCTAACCTCCGATGCCCGAATCTACGATATAGGTGATCTCGTGACACGTGTCCTTCCAATCGAACGGCTCAGATTCCTTTCGTGATTTCACGATTTTGCCTTTCATGATCTCACGAATCTTGGTGCAAATATCTCGACCTTTCAACTCCCAAAACCCCGAAATGAATTCTGTGAGTGATCCAACGATCCGATTTCTCTCGACCGTAACTTCCCTACTCCTCTGTAAGATATGACGGTTCTCGGAACCTTGTGAATTCTCCACAGAGAATTCCGACCGTCGAATTCCTCCTTAACGATTCCCACGAAATGAACAAAGTGTTATTTCGCAAAACATGTCCACCCGTGAAACGATATAACTGTACCTCCTTTCAACGTTTTAAGGCACAAATTCCTTTGAGCTTTTCTTTGACAACTCGAGTCTTCAAGAAGACTCCTGTACGCACTCCTTGTGGAAACTCTTCAATGCTTCCAAGTATTGAATTCTTTGACTCTGTGCACTCTCTGCGACAACAGTCTTTCCATAGTTTCACTTAGGTTGCAAACCCTGAGACTCTTCTCAGCCAGCGCTCACTTCACATGGCTCCTATGATTGACTTGCACTTCTGCGAGAATGAGAACAATGTTATCTCTCCTGATCTTGCAGAGACGAACTCTGAATTCTGTCTATGTACACCTTGCGGACAATTTCACTGGACTCCTTGTAGGAAAACTCTTTCTCAGACAGAGAAACAATTGAAACTCATTCTCTTCTCTCCCTCTCTTCAGATTTTAGACATTCAATATGAAATCATACATTCACACAGCAAAGCAAAATGCATAAAAGAGGGTAAACAAACATATATAAATCAGCATGTGCAACACAGAAAGCAATTGGACACCATGAGTCTAAACTAAAGATCTTTGTATTAATCCAGAACTTATGTACATGGGGTTTACTCTACACAACTCTCTGCTTCTGCTCTCCTATGCTCTCTTCTCATAATGCTGCTAATTGTTACAATAATACAAGTGAGGGTGTCTATATCCATTTTCCCTCCGGCTCCTAAAACTGTCTAATCTAGGAATTCAATTCTACCTACTTACATTCAATAAAATAAATGCCTTCACCTAATACAGATGAGAGTGGGACGCTCAAAGTCTATTTACAATATGGAAGTATTCCCTTCCTTAATTGTTTCATTTATGTTTGGCGTATTCACTTCAAAAACATTCAAATAATTTTATCATGTGCCAAAATGCGTTGGCACCTGCCCCACGCTAGCTTGATGTTGGTGATGCTCCTACATCAATATCATAAGAGACCAACCTGGTGCATATAATATTCAACAAGTGTAAGATAACATCTTCATTGAATTTTCCTCATCCTTGCTTGACAGAGACTAGTCATATGGTGGGGCCTCGTGGCACGAGTTACATACAAAATGTAGGGGAGCCTCGCGAGAAACCTGTATCCTGACTCACAAGGGTCAGCTAAATTAGGGTTTTCATAAACCCTTCACTTCTGCAACTCCGAGACATTCACACTCGTTACTGTTAGCATGTTTTACAGGCAGTGTATGCTTGTCATTGATGGCAAGTACAACACCGATGATGGCTTGAGTACAGGTATAATGTGCTAGGTGGGCACCAAAAGTATTTTGGGAAGAAGAAGAAGAGAAATCTCGTGAAGACCAGAAGAGATAGTACAGAGGTGCACGCAAAGTGCATTGTATGTGTGTTTGTCATTGATGGCAACGATCATGACTAGCAACACAACGATGATCGCATGGCAAGATCAGAAGCTAAATTCCATTTCAGGTATCAGAAACAAAGTCTCCATTTCGAAGTTTCGGATACTGGGAGTTGGAGGAGTCAAGAGTCGAGACTCTTCATCACAGGAGTCCCGAAGTGCCGAAGTGCAAAACACCGAAAATCCTGAAACAGGCACATCAATCGGAGTTTTGAATACCGGGAGTTGGAGGAGTCAAGAGACAAGACTCTTCATCACAGGAGTCCCAAAGTGCCGAAATGTAAAACGCCAAAGATCTTGAAACAGGCACATCAATCGGAGTTTCGAATACTAGGAGTTGGAAGAGTCAAAATTCAAGACTCTTCATCACAGGAATCCCGAAGTGCCCAAATGCGAAACGTCGAAAATCCCGAAACATGCACATCAACCGAAGTTTCAGATACCCGGAGTTGGAGGAGTCAAGAGTCGAGACTCTTCATCACAGGAGTCCCGAACTGTCGAAATGTGAAACGCCGAAAATCCCAAAACAGGCACATCGACCCGAGTTTCAGATACTGGGAGTTAGAGGAGTCAATAATCGAGACTCTTCATCACAGGAGTCCCGAAGTGCCAAAATGTGAAATTGCAAAATCACTATATGGATAAGTGTTTGGTCACCACTGGTGGTCACATCGTCGAAGAGTTGTAGAGAAGAGCTCGAAGAGACAAGCTCCATTTCGTAGGTTGGCACATGGAGAGTCGAGACGACTCATCACAGAATCCCTGAAACACGAAATGTGAAATGTGTGTTCAGAATTGGCCCCTGGTAATAACCTATGGTCACATCTACGAAGGCTCAAGGGAGGAGGTAGCATGAAGCTAATATCCATTTTAGAGATCACGAATTGGAGAGACAAGATGCCTCACCACAGGAATGTTGAAATGCCGAAATGTCGAATTGCAAAATGGTGACATAAGAGCAAGACCCATCATTTATGATCCAATGGTGCAGGTTATTCGGGAATATGATAGAAGGGCTACTGTTTCTCTTCAAAGTTAATCAATCAATGGTGATTCAATTGCGGATGCGATTTTTGGAGGTTCACAGTGTAACTGCTATAAAGAACTGATTGTTTCTGCCATAGGACTTGAAGAGACTTCAAGGTGATCGCCAGAGAAGATGAAGAGTCTCAAGGCATCTTCCAGTGGAATGAAAATTGTTCAGGAGGCGATTGACATATGGAAGAGCGTTGAAGCCTGTAACTGCAATAGAGAGGATGAGCTCGACTGTGACAGAGAATACGAAGAGTCTCGACTGGTAGACAGGCTAAGGAATCTCAGCATAACACCCAATGATGACGGACACATGGGTTTAACAACCAGAGAATCTGAAGAGTTGCAATGATGATGAGGTAGAGGATTCGACACGAGTAGAACATGCAGAATAGAGAGAGTGTGTTGATTCTTGAGCGAGCGAAGCAGAGAAAAAATTGAAGTGGAAGTGAGCAACCCGATGAACAGAACTATGGCACGTTGGAGAGCATGTAGAGGCACTGTGCATGGAGGACAAAGAAGGTGCACATATAGTATAAATACGCAGAACAGAGAAGAGATGGGTGTTTTTGGTGAGAGGGATTTATGTGCGTAGAAGGAGGTAGAGTGCAATGGCCGAAATGCACAGAAGAGGAATGGTGCATTGAAGGGACATGGCGCACAGAGCATAAAAGGCAGAAGAACATAAAGTGTAAGGGGAGTGTGCAGGAAGACACTCACGCAGGTAGAGTAGAGTAGTGTAGAAAAACAATGATAAGACTGGTAAGCCATTGATAAATATTGTATCGATGTGATAAACTTATATATAGCAAACTTTATATTTCAGGGTGGTAGGGAGGTGCTAGGGAGGACTGTTGTCCTCAGAGGTTCAAGTGGGTTCTTGAACAGAAGGAGTTGTAGCTTCCATCTGGTTGCAGCCAGAAAAACCAAGGTGGTAGGGTGGTGCAAGGGAGAACATTGGTTCTCTGATATACAAGTCGGTGCCTGTATAATTGGAAGTTGGTGCTAGAACTCTTAGGGAGTTGGTGCTTCATTCTAGTGGGTGCTAGAGAAATCAGGGAGTCGGTGCTTCCTTCTACTGGGTGCTAGAGAATCCAAAGAGTTGGTGCTCTCAGCAAGTAGCAGCTTGCAAAATAGAGGTTGTAGCCTCATTATGAGTTGGTGCTCATAAGTATGATAATGTAGAGAATGTAAATATTGCTTATCATATAAAGAAGAAGAGGTTTTTACCCTTTATGGGTTTCCTCAAGAAATATCTGTCTCTGTATATTTCATATGTGTGAATGATGTTGAATGTTCTATTGCTTACTCCCCTACATTATTGTGATTGGCATTAAGTGTTCTGCAATGAGTTTAAAATAAGCATAATTGTTTAAACACAGTAACAACTGATTCACCCCCCTCCCCCCCTCTCAGTTGTCCAACAATTGGTATCAGAGCCGGCCCCTTTTATCTAAGGGTAGATCATAGAGCTTAAACATGTCAATCCATGAAGGAAATTCAACCAATAAGGCTCCTATATTCAATGGAACAAACGTTGCCTTCTGGAAAGTTAGAATGAGAACCTACATAATGGATTTAGGTGCAGATGTCTGGGATGTGGTAGATATTGGTTATGTAAAGCCAGTTGTACTAGCTAATAAAGATGACAAGCTAGAATTTAGCTTCAACGCTAAGTCTATGAATGCTATCTTGAGTGGGATTGCAGAAGCAGAATTCGTAAAATTTATGCACCTATGAACTGCCAAAGAAATGTGGGACAAACTCATTAGCAGTTATGAAGGTAATGAGAAGGTAAAGGATGCTAAGCTTCAAACCTATAGAGTACAGTTTGAACAACTGAAGATGAAATAATATGAAACTGTTGGAAAATAATTTCTGAGATTTGAATAATTGGTAAATGCAATGAAAGCACTTGGTGAAAAAATTGAGGAACCTTCTTTAGTTTAGAAAATTTTGAGATCTCTACCAGATAGGTTCAACCTGAAGGTCTCTGCTATAAAATAACTTAATGATCTAAAAACCTTGGAGTTTGATGAACTTCTAGGAACATTGACTGCATATGAAATGAGAATAGTTAAAGATAAACCCACCTCCAAAGAAACATCATTTAAGGCAAACAAGAATGAGGATTCTAGGCCTGATGAAATTGAAGCAAAATTTGTGAAGAGACTAAAGAAGGGATCAGGGAAATACAAAGGTAAACTGCCTTTCAAATGTTTCAACTGTGGTAAGATATATCATTTTGCAAATAAATTTCCTCACAAAATAAATGATCAGACATGTGATGATGAGGAGAAGCACAAACACAAAAATTTCTTTAAAGAGAGTAATTTTAAGAAGAAATTCTTTGTGTTAACAATGATGATGATCCTTCAGATGATGAAGACAATGACTCCTCTATTGAATATAAAATAAATGACTTCATACTTATGGCCAAAGAGGACTATGATAATAAAAGCACAGGAAGTGAGGCTCATGAAGAAGAAGTTGTGGTTGATATGGAAGGAGAACTGATCAGTGCACTTGAAGAGATTGAAAGACTCAGAATTAAGAACAGAAAGCAAAAAAAATTGTTGATACAGTTCGAGAAAGAAAGTAAACAACCTGATGAAGACTTTGCCTTGCTAAAAGTGGAATTAGAAGAGGCAAAGAAAATCGAGGACATTCTGAAACAACAATTATCAGAAAAGAAGGCAAGATGTAAAGCTCTGGAAGAAGAAGTAGTGAAAACTAGGAAAGAGTTGGAGAGGTATCAAGCCTTGTATCATCAGAATCTTTCAAGTATCAAAGCCTCAGAAGGATTAGCCACCATTCTGAATCAACAAAGGAATCCAAAGCTGAAAATTGGTTTGGGTTATGAAGAGGGATCAAGTAGTGGTCAACCAAGAAACAAAGAACCTATCAAGTTTGTCAAATCCTCAAACATTGACAACAGTCACTCTGCAGAAATAAAGAAAGAAAATCAACTACCAAGAAGGAATGAAAGAAAAAGTACCAGAACCGAATCTGTAGATCAGAGAAATTATCAGCATGAAAGAAATCAACCTCCTCAAAGAAGACAAAATTTTTCCAAGTACCAATGTTTTTTCTATGGATAGTGTTTCTTTTGTTCTAACTTTGGTCATAAAGTTGTAGACTGTTCTTTAAAATTAAATTATGAGAAATCAAGACATTCAAGGTATAGATATCTGCCACAACAAAGAATGAGATAGCCAAGTAACAAACCACCATAGACTGCAAATCACTTGATGGATGGGAAAAGGACACAAGTTAAGCATAACAATCATTATGATCCTTTATTTGATGAACCAGAATGTTACATATGTCATAACTATGGACATAAATCTATTGACTGTCACTTAAGGAACTATGAACCAGATTTGAATTCCCCTGCTGAAAATGTTAAGGTTTGGAAGAAGAAAGAAAGTGACAAGTGTGGATTAGTGTTGTCAGCTCAAAGACAAATGAACCCTTGGTATATAGACAGTGGATGCTCCAAACATATGATGGGATACAAAGGTAAGTTTCTATCTCTAAGTGAAATAAAATCAGGATATGTAACCTTTGGAAATGATGCTCCAGGTAAAATAAAGGGTAAAGGGATGGTGAGTTTAAGTAATGGAAAAGGAAAATCCCAAGATGTTATGCTTGTATATGGGCTGAAACATAATCTAATCAGTGTAAGTCAAATGTGTGACAGAGGATGTGAAGTGATGTTCACATCCAAGGACTACAAGATAAAGTCTATAAACTCAGGACAAGTGGTGGCCAAAGGCATAAGGACATAAAATAATGTATATGTTCTAAAAGAAGATAGAGAAGAGTGTCATCTAAGAAAACATGATGAAATATGGTTATGGCATAGGAGACTTGAACATCTAAACTTTGACCACTTAATCAAGCTCAAAAATATTGAGGCAGTAAAAGATCTTCCAAGAATATCAAAGCCCCAAGATTCTATGTGTAAACCATGCCAAGTAGGAAAGCTAACCAGGACACAGTTTAAGTCCAAGAGCTCTACTTCAACAGAGAAACCACTCCAACTAGTTCATATGGATTTATGTGGACCATCAAGATAGGAAGGCACAGGAAAAGAAAAATACTTCATGTTGATCATTGATGATTACTCCAGAATTACTTGGGTTGCCTTTCTCAAGGAAAAAACTGGAGCATTTGAGAAGTTTAAAAAATTTAAGGCTTTAACTAAGAATCAAACAGGAAAGAGGTTAAAGGCAGTAAGATTAGACAGAGGAGGAGAATTTATGTCAAGTGATTTCAAGGAATTATGTGATAAGCATGGGATCAAGAGAGAATACACAATCCCAAGAACTACACAACAAAATGGAGTAGTTGAGAGGCAAAACAGAACAGTGCAGCAAATGGCCAGGTCAATGATGAATGAGAAGAACATTGGTCAAACCTACTAGGTAGAAGCAATACACACAATATTCCATGTTCTTAACAAATCCCACCTCAGGCCACAAAGTGACAAGACACCTTATGAACTGTGGTATGGGAGACTTGCTTCAATCAAACACTTCAAAGTCTTTGGGAGTAAATGTTATATAAAGAATAATCTTGAGAACCTTGGAAAATATGATGATAGGGATGATGAAGGTATCTTCTTAGGGTATGCTACAAATAGTAAAGGATACAGATTCTATAATAAGAGGCCGCATAAAATGGTTGATTGTATTGACGTAAAAGTTGATGAAGGAATCCCAACAAGAGAGGTGTACAATAATGAGTCTTCTACAGAGGACACAACTGAAGATGAAGATGAATAGGTCCAAGAATCAGAAAATGAAGACTCTGAATCAAATGAAGACACAGATACTCAGACAGACTCAAATCAACAGACAACTTCAAATTCCTCCTCCAGAATCACTCAAAAGAATCATCCTGCAAGTCAGATAATTGGTGAAAAAGATAAAGGTGTACAAACCAGGAGAAAGATAATCAAAAACATCGAACAATCACATATAGCTTTCATATCCATGCTGGAACCAAAGAATTTTAATGAAGCTAGCAAAGATGACCATTGGGTTAAAGAAATGAATGATGAACTTGATCAGATTGAGAAAAACAATACGTGGGAGATGGTTCATAGACCTGAAGGTAAAAATATCATTGGTTCCAAATGGATCTTTAA
>SNQJ01S0006821.1:212760-226140 GCA_010110895.2 Picea sitchensis | reverse complement strand
GTGTATTTTATGTGTGACTGATGATCTTTACTCTTACTGTCCATATGTTGTATGATTGGTTGATGACACATGAAGAAATCTTAATAATTATTTAAAAGGCATAAATTTGTTTAATCTTATAAACAACTGATTCACCCCCCCCCCCTCTCAGTTGTTCTAGTATTTTCAACACATAATTCATGTTGTTGGAATGGTAGGAATATACAAGTCTGCACCTAAACAGAGTCATTTTCTATCTATCAAAAGAATATTAAGATATTTGAAAGAAATAATGAACTATGGCCTATGGTATCCTAAGAATCAGAATTTTCAATTATCAGTCTACTCAAATGTTGATTGGGTTAACTGCATGGATGAAAGGAAAATAACAAGTGGAGGTGGATTCTTCTTAGGAGATTTTCTAGTAGCATGGTTGAGTAAAAAGCAAGGTTCCATTTCTTTATCAACTACATAGGTAGAGTACATTGCAGATGCTACCTGTTGCACTCAAGTATTATGGATGATTCAGACACTTGCATATTTGGAGGTAAAATATGTTGCACTGATCCCAATTCATTGTGATAACACTAGTGCCATCAGTGTGTCCAAGAATCCTGTATTCCACTCCAAGTCCAAGAATATTCCCATAAAATACCATTTTCTAAGAGAGAAGGTCACCAATCAGATTGTTCAGGTCCATTACATTCAAACCACAGAACAAATTGTAGACATATTTACTAAACCCCTAGCCAAGACACCATTTGAATATCTCCGATAGAATCTAGGTGTCATCCCGTCTCACATATAAGAGAGTCCATCCTGTTAGGGGGAGTTTGTATTGATTGACTATCTGATACCTTCGAAAAATACTGCAATAGCTCAGGGGGAGCATGTTTTATTTGACATTGATGTCAAAGGGGGAGAAAAGAACAGGTCTGGGTGCCTTTGTTGCCATCAATTCCAAAGGGGGAGATTGTTGGCATGTTTTATAGGTAGCGTATGCTTTTCATTGATGGAAAGTACAACAATGATGATGGCTTGAGTAAAGGTATAATGTGCCAGGTGGGCACCAGAAGTATTTTGGGAAGATGAAGCAGAGCAATCTTGTGAAG
The DNA here is from genome assembly GCA_010110895.2 of Picea sitchensis. NCBI lineage: Eukaryota > Viridiplantae > Streptophyta > Pinopsida > Pinales > Pinaceae > Picea > Picea sitchensis. Next base: position 225,049 of record SNQJ01S0006821.1, on the reverse strand, counting down.
ACCATAAGAGATAGTGCAGAGGTGCATGTAGTGTGTAGTGTACGTGTGGTTGTCATTGATGGAAAAGATCATGACCAGCAGCACAACGATGATCGCATGGCAAGATCAGAAGCTAAATTCCATTTTGGGTATCAGAAACAAAGACTCCATTTCAGAGTTCTGGATACCGAGAGTTGGAGAATTCAAGAGTCGATACTCTTCATCATAGGAGTCCCAAAGTGTTGAAGTGCGAAACACCAAAAATCCCAAAATAGGCACATCAACCAGAGTTTCAGATACCAGGAGTTGGAAGAGTCAAGATTCAAGACTCTTCATCACAGGAGTCCCGAAGTGCCGAAATGCGAAATGCCAAAAATCCTGAAACAGGAACATCAACCGGAGTTTCAAATACCAGGAGTTGGAGGAGTCACGAGTTGAGACTCTTAATCACAGGAGTCCCAAAGTGATGAAATGTGAAACGTCGAAAATCCATAAACAGGCACATCGATCGGAGTTTCGGATACCAAGAGTTGGAGGATTCAAGAATTGAGACTCTTCATCATAGGAGTCTTGAAGTGCCAAAATGAAAAATTGCGAAAGCGTTGTATGGATAAGCACATGGTCACCGCCAGTGGTCACATCATCGAAGAGATATAGAGAAGAGATCGAAGAGGGTCACCGCCAGCGGTCACATCATCGAAGAGATATAGAGAAGAGATCGAAGAGGCAAACTCCATTTCAAAGGTTGGGACATGGAGAGTTGAGACGATCGACATCATAGAATCCCCAAATGTGAAATGCGTGTTTAGAATTGGACCCTTTTCATAACCTATGGTCACATCGACTAAGGCTCAAGGGAGGAGGTAGCACGGCGATAATCTCCATTTCGAGATCGCGACTTGAGAGAGTCGATATGCCTCACCACTGTGAATGTCGAATGTCGTAAATTTCAATTGCTAAAATGGTGAATAAGCGCAGATCCATCATTTATGATCCAACGATGCAATTTATTTAGGAATATGATTGAAGAGCTACCGCTTCTCTTCATAGTTATTCGATTAGTGGCAATTTAGTTGTTGATACGATTTTTGGAGATTCACAGTGTAACCGCTAGAAACGATTGATTTTTTCTTCCAAAGAACTCGAAGAGACTTCAGGGTGATCGCCAGAGAAGCTGAAGAGTCTCAAGGCATTTGCCAGTGGAATGAAGATTGTTCAGGAGGTGATTGACAGATGGAAGAGAATTGAAGCTTGTAACTGCAACAAAGAGGATGAGCTCGACTGTGACAGAGAAGACGAAGAGTTTTGACTGGTAGACAGGTTAAGGAATCTCAACATAACACCCAATGATGATGGACACATGGGTTTAACATCCATAGAAGCTGAAGAGATGCAATGATGATGAGGTAGAGGATTCGACATGAGTAGAACATGCAGAATGAAGAGAGTGTGTTGATTCTTGAGTGAGCGAAGCAAAGCAAAAATTGAAGTGGCAGTGAACAAGCCGATGAACAGAACTGTGGCATGTTGGAGAGCATGTAGAGGCACTATGCATGGAGGACGAAGAAGGTGCAAAGATAGTATAAATACGTAGAACAGAGAAGAGATGGGTGTTTCTGTTGAGAGGGATTTATGCGCGTAGAAGGAGGCAGAGTGCAGCGGTCGAAATGCATAGAAGAGGAATGGTTCATTGAAGGGACATGACACACAGAGCATAAAATGAATAAGAAGATAAGCCGTAAGGAGAGTGTGCAAGAAGACACTGATGCAGGTAGAGCAGAGTAGTGTAGCAGAACAGTAATAAGATCGGTAAGCCATTGATAAATATTGTATCACTGTGATAAACTTATATATAGAAAACTTTATATTTCAGGGTGGTAGGGAGGTGCTAGGGAAGATTGTTGTCCTCAGAGGTTCAAGTGGGTTCTTGAACACAGGGAGTTGTAGCTGCCATTTGGTTGCAGCCAGAAAAACCAGGGTGGAAGGGTGGTGCAAGGGAGAACATTGGTTCTCTAATATATAGGTCAGTGCCTGTATAACTGGAAGTTGTTGCTTCCATCCAGTTGGTGTTGGAACTCTTAGGGAGTTGGTGCTTCCTTCTAGTGGGTGATAGAGAAACCAGGGAGTCGGTGCTTCCTTCTAGTGGGTGCTAGAGAATCTAGAGAGTTGGTGCTCTCAGCGAGTATCAGCTTGCAAAACAGAGGTTGTAGCCTCATTATGAGTTGGTTCTCATAAGTATGATAATGTACAGAATGTAAATATTACTTATCATATAAAGAAGAAGAAGTTTTTACCCTTTATGGGTTTCCTCAGGAAATATCTGTCTCTGTATATTTCATATGTGTGAATGATGTTGAATGTTCTATTGCTTACTTCCCTTCATTATTGTGATTGACATTAAGTGTTCTGCAAAGAGTTTAAAATAAGAATAATTGTTTAAGCATGGTAACAACTGATTCACACCCCCCCACCTCAGTTTTCCAACAGTTACATCCATAGATTCACTTCCTCACATTCTCTACAAAAAGATAACTTGAGATATATATATTCATTGAACTTGTATGTGTACAAATGAGATGATTATTTAGGTGTATTTATACTTTTCCAAGTGACTTATTTCCTTAACTTTAGGGCTATCCTATACATTCTTGTTATAACCATTTTACCCTTTAATTAAGGATTTTTAACTTACTTTTGCAACCATTTAAGGTCTTCACAACCATTCTTCAAGGATTTCAACTTCAAGAGGGAATAACTCCTCAACCATGAGGAACCAACCACATGGAATACCACCTACGGTTGGAAATGGCATGACGGGGACTATCCATCTATGAGGGTTTTTCATGTACTTGTAATGTTATTCAACCTTTGGGCCTCATGTCCACACCTCTGGGATTCATGTAGACTTCTTCAAAGCATCTTCCCATGAGGGCCATGCTCAAAGATACACCATAAGGGACCACTTTGGAGACTTCTTCAATTATACCCATTACTTAGAGTGTAATATTCCAGATATAAAATAATATGCAAAACAGAAATAATTAGCTAGAAATGGTATATAAGAAATGATATAACCATAACAACACCACAATAATACCATAATAACACCAAAAAGAGCATTTTGATTACTGAAAGCAATGTTCACTTGCCTCTTCAAGGGGGAAATATCCAGCAGAGTAGAGCTCTATTACAATAATATCCAAGACAAAACTTATCATACCCTCTACTCCTAATTATACTAAATATTTCTATCAAAATAACAATCTAGAGGAAGATCCTTCTAGAAGCAAAAACTTCTATTAGATATTCTTGCATTTGACTTATTCTTCCTTATTTCTAGGCCTCATTAATATTGACCTTTATTACGTGGAAATATATTATTCTACCTACGTGAGGGGTTAGGTCCCTAACATGTCCTCCCCCTTAAAAACAACCTTGTACTCAAGGCTTGAGATGAGGAAATTGGTGTAGAATGGTACTTTGTTCCCAAGTGGAATTTGCTAGAGTTGTATCATTCCACCGAACTAACACTTCCTTGATGGTTTTATGATGCAGAAGACCCTGACACTGGTCCAAAACTGCTTGTTTCTGTAGCCAAATGGAGCCTTCTTTGTCCAACTCGGGAATGTTGGTTTGAGTTTGGAACTTACTTCCAATCACCTTATTTAAGCAGTAAACATGAAAAATAGGATGGGGCTTAGAATGGTTGGGAAAAGCTAACTAATAGGCCACCTGTCCCACATGCTTGAGAATGGTATAAGGAACATAAAATTTGGGCACCAATTTCTGACAATGGTCAGCCTTGAGGGAGTTTTTCTTGTAAGGTTGCAGTTGAATAAACACCTGATTTCCTTATGAAAATTGACGTTTAGAGCGAATTTGATCTATTTGTTGCTCCATGCGATTTTGGGCCTTGACCAAATTCTCTTTGAGGGTGTGGAGAATAGCCTCTCGAACTGTAAGCATTTGTTCAACCACATGGACCTTCGAGACACCTGGAAAGTATGAGAGAACTGAAGGTGGATTTTTTCCATATACCACTTCAAAAGGATTCATGCAGGTAGGTGTATGGTAAGATTTATTGTACCACCATTCAACTAGTGGTAACCGTTGAGCCCACTGATTTTTCCTTTTCGATGCAAAACACCTCAAATATGTTTCCAAACACTTGTTGATAAATTCATTTTGACCATCATTCTGGGGATGATACGTTGTGCTGAGATGCAATTGGGTGCCTTGTAGCTTGAACATTTCTTGCCAAAAATTGCTAGTGAAATTTGGTTCGTGATCAGAAACAATAAAATGAAGCATTCCATGAAGCTTGAAGACCTCATCCATGAAAACTTGAGCCACAGTGGAAGTTGTAAATGGGTGTTGAAGAGCACAAAAATGAGAATACTTGGAAAGATGATCAACTACCACCATGATGATTGATTTATTGCCCGATTTAGGTAATCCTACAAAACAATCCATAGAGATATCTCGCCAAATAGCAGGTGGAAGCAGAAGCGGTTGTAGTGTGCCAAGAGATTTGACTGTTTTTCCCTTGTTGTGTTAAAAAAACATCACATTCAGCCACAAAATTGTGAACATCATGTTTCATACCATCCTAAAAGAAAAAACGTTTGACCCGGTCATAGGTTTTGGTAAACCATGAGTACCCAGTGGTGGGTGTAGGATGAAGCTCAGAAAGTACCATGGATTTAATTTTTGACTGTTTACTTAAATACAAATGACCTTTGTATCAAATCTCATCATTGAACCAAGAGTACCCTTGGGAGACTGGAGAATTGGCCTGCAATTGTTATATCACATGAAAAATTTTGGGATCATGTAGCCATTCCCAAAGAACAACTTGGATCCAATTGGGTACAATGAAGGAGAGAGAAAAAAGGGACCCTTCAGCTTCATATTTTCTAGAAAGTGCATCAACAACCACATTGTCTTTGCATTTCTTCTAAATGATCTCATAATCATAGCCAAAGAGCTTAGTCACCCATTTTTGTTTCTTTGGGGAGGAAAGATGTTGTTCCATAAAATACTTGAGGCTTTGATGATCTGTCCTAATTTGGAAGTGTCGCCCCAATAGAGAAGGGCGCCAAAGATCCACAACATGCATAATAGACAAAATTTCATTTTCATAGATTGATTTTCCCAAATGTCACTTTGAAAAAAATTTGTTGGTAAATTCCAAAGGCTGAACCTATTGCATAAGGATGATGCCAATTCCTTTCCTGGAAGCACCACATTCCAGGACAAAGGTCTTTGTGAAATCAGGAATGGCTAGGACTGGAGTGATGCACATGGCCATATTCAAGGTTTGAAAATCCTGAGCAGTTGTTGGAGTCCAAGTGAAATAATTCTTTTTAAGGAGAGGAGTGAGAGGTGTCGCAATATTTCAATAATTCTTAACAAAATTTTGATAATAACCTGTTAAACCCATAAATCCATTAAATATTTTGAGAGTATTTGAGTGAGGCCAATCTTGCATAGCTTCAATATTTTTGGGATCCACCCTGACATCGTCCTTGCCAACAATATGACCCATGTACTCACATTTTGAGGCGCCAAAGGCACATTTAGATTGTTTGAGGACATATATTGGGAGGAAGGCTTCCTGGGACAAGGAGAATGGAATGATCATGAAGAACATGGGAAGGAGGGAGTCCCTGGGGAGTGGAAAAAACCACTTTATGTTTTGAGAGGATAGATTGGAGGTCCTGCGACACAAAAGGTGTCTCAATGGCTTATATGGCATGGAGTTGGGACATAATTCTAGAATGACTTTTTTTTAGCATATTTTCCATGCAATGGGAACTGATGATCTCTGGGGAACTGACGGTGATTCCTTGGAACTTATATTATTGGCCCTCCTGGTTGAATTGCATGGTTAATTTGTTGGGATCTTATTTTTGTTGATTAGAAGTTGCGCAATGAAGACTACAATCCCAATTTTGGTCAAACACAAGTTGTGCAAGACACAAAGGAGTTGGAAAGAAGAGCAAGGGAGGAAAAAGAAAATGGTTGGAAAGAAGGACAACACAACACCAACAAGGAGAAAGAAGTTATAAGAAAACAATAAAAAGAAAGCATGTGAAGTCTCAAACCAGTAAATCCCAATTGGGTTATATATAATGGATGAATATGATTGTAAAGGTTTTGAGTTTCTGTATTGATGATATAGGTATTGTTGATTCTGAGAAGGTTCGGGTTCTGTGTTATTTTCCATTTGAGGAAAAGGGGTAGCTAGAATTATAAGAGTCTAGGTTTTTGGAACCAGAACAGAATTGTAACTGAGTTATGTCCTAATGTAATTTCGGAAGAGCAAGGGTTCTGGTTAACCTTGTCTCTCAGTAGCAAAGTTTTATTGTCAAGCTCTAACATGATCAAGTTGTGTTTGTATCTAAGTAGAATCATGTAATTGAGAAGATCCATATGATGTTTGTTGGCATAGAGGTAGACCCAGGGTTCAACACTCAAGAGCACACCAACAAGACTTAACTACCATCCCTTTCGGCAACACCTGCAAGGCAGATGCAGTCTCACCTGAAGTAGCAATAGGGGGTTGTAGGACACAAGTGTCTACAACGAGAAGGAATGAAAAGGGGATCTAGAACAATAACACACATCAATCTAGTGATTCATTATCTCCTTTAAGCCTACTACACAAGATATGTCTCAGATCTACCACAATAATGCAATAACAGAATAACAGAAGCAAAAGAACATAGCATAAATCGCACATAACACAAGATATACGTGGTTCACCCTCTCCCTAGGGATACATCCAAATAAATGTGCTTTATAATATATTATATGATAGCATACAGTTCTATCTATTCTCTTAGCTATAAGATCTTCTCTCTTTCCCTCTTCTCTCTTTCTCCCTTCCCTACTCACCCAGCTACAGGATGATCTTCGCACCCAGCTGAAGATATTACAATACAGACTTCTCTCATTGTTCAATGCTTCTTTTTCTCACAACAATAATCACTCTTCTTCACATAATAGAACCCATCCCAGTTGTTATCACTGAAATTTCGTCTGCACATGGCGACAAGAACTCTGCATCGTCAAAACAGGACTGGAGTCATTCATGGCACAGGATTAATTCCACAGCATTGCAAAAGGGTCAAAAACTATACAAAATGGCCAAAAAATTGAAAGGTGCTTTACAGAACCTGAGTTCGCGCGCGTATGCACGTAACAACAACGTATAATGTGCGCCTCAGAGCACGATGCGCAGTTGTTGGGAGAAAAACCCGCGCGCCTGCTAAACGGCGCATTTATTGAAATTGGTCGGCCTCCCAACCACTAATGGATCAGCTCCCAAGTCGATTTGACACCAAATCCGAGCTCAATCCTCATGGTGGGCTGGTCAAAGACCTAATTGTTCCCTAAAGAGCCCCTTTCCACACTCCAAAGAGGTTCCATAATGACCCAATGCTAGGCTATAAAAAGCCATGAATAACCATCATTTTATCAAGGAATTCTATGCATTGTTATGTTGCCAAGATTGTTAAGGACTCATTCTTTAACAAGAACACATAGGCATCATTTCACAAAGAGCTATTCACCCCTCTCTTGAGTGAATAAGCTTGGAGTTATTTCACCCACATTTTCATCTTTTCATTGTAAAGGAGAGCAAGCTTTGAGGGCCTCAAGAGCCTTCCATTGGAGAAAGAAGGGACCCAAGTCCCCTTTCTTCATTGTGCCTTTGGATTTCATCAATAGATCAGCTTATACATTGGTGATATTGGTCCATTTGTACTTATTTTTCATTTGTTTCATATGCTCATATTTTTCATTAGTTTTAGTTTGATTCTTGTTAATAGCTTTGTTGTTTCTCTTTCTAACCTTTCCTTTCACAGTTGTCGTGCCTAGCAGAGCCCAACTGGGCATGTAAGCACTCTTAATTTTCTCACCTAGTGACGAATTGGGTGCAAACAGATTGGCGACCATGTAAGCACCATGTTTCATGATTGCATTCATGCCGTGAAACGATGTGAGCAATGTCAGCTCTATGCCAACAAATCCCGTTCTCCCCCCGCTCTTCTTCACCCTGTCATTACTGCAGGCCCCTTTTGTAAATGGGGCATTGACTTTATGAATTGTAATCCCCCCTCCAACAATGGTCACAAATACATTGTTGTCGCTGTCGATTACTTTACCAAATGGGTTGAAGCTATGCCCACCTTCAATAACACCGCTGACACATCAGTGCATTTTTTCTTCAACCACGTCATATCCCGGTTCGGAGTACCACTCCAATTAGTCTCTGATCATGGGAAACATTTTGAGAATGAGATATTCGTTGAACTCTCATCTTGGTTAGGCTTCTCTCACGAGTTTGCCTCACCATATTATCCTCAGTCAAACGGACAGGTCAAGGTAGTGAACAAAATCCTCAAGACCATGTTACAACGCACGGTTAATAAACATAAAACCAATTGGCATCATATGTTATTTTCCGCACTATGGGCTTATCAAACGGTAGTCAAGACCGCCACGGGTTTCACGCCATTTCATTTAGTCCATGGGGTCGAGGCAACCCTTCCCATCGAGTGCGAAATTCCCACCCTTCGCACCGCAATTAAGCTTTTACCTGACACTGCTCCTATGGAGCAACGCTTGCTGAACTTGGAGTCTCTGGATGAGGATCGTCGATCCTCATTACAGAACAACGAGGTAGCTAAAAAATGATCCAAGGCTACCTTTGATCGCCCTGTCAACCTTCGCTCATTTCGCGAAGGCGACCTTGTCCTTGCCTATGATATCGCTCATGATACCTTTGGCCACGGCAAATTCGAATCACTGTGGCATGGCCCTTACATCATCCAACATTGCCTCACCAAAGGAGCATACATCCTGGCCTCCCCTGAAGGCCTCTCGCTCAAAGAACCCGTCAATGGGCTCTACCTCAATAAATTTTATGCTTAAACGTAGTCATGCTACTTTAGGTCATTTTTTCTTTTTTAGCGTTTTTTCTCTTTTTTTCCCTCATCTAAAACTATCCTTTGTGTTGTTGACATATGACTCCTCCACCAGCTTACCACATTGGTTACACCGACGACGCCAACCGTTGGACACAAAATCTCGCTTCAGCTACTTGGGCTCTTTACACCCCCTCACATGAAATGCTACATTCCAGCGGCATCTGTTTAGGACCAGCAACCAAAAACCAAGCCAAATACACTGTTGTCATTGGCCTCCTGACCGATGCCCAGCATCATCATATTCATCACCTTAGCATTTTCCTCGACTCCTAGCTAGTCGTTCTTCAGCTCAACAATGTGTATCGTGTACGCGACCCGTGCCTCTTTCGCAAATACCTGCAGGTTAGATTATTATCTCGACATTTTGATTCCATTACATTTACACATATTCCAAGAGAATTGAATCAAATAACAGATGAAATAGCTAACATGGTGCTATATTGGCATATATCACATCAAACCACACATACATAAACATATCATACGTCCTGTCACAGCATATAGATACAATAGGCATCATCATCATCAACATAAAAAACACATGTACAACACATTTGGATATCAAAAACATGTATACTCATATATATATATGTGGGCCCCTCATGCCATCTGAATGTTCATATACAACAAAAATGCATCGGCCCTCAGGCCCGTGCCACATCCCGATACAAAAATCAGCTCACCAGCCTATCAAAACTGTATACACAATACATGATACAATCAGGGTGCCTCTATCGCACCCCCAGCTACCCCTCCCTCAGGAGGAGGTGGTGGCCCACCCCCACCAGCCCCAGGCGGTCGTGGTGGCACATCCGTAGGACCTCCCTGCTCAGGCGGCAGATGCCCGCTAGTCATCGCCGCGAGCACTGCTTCTCATCGCACTAGGCTCCGCCATGGTGGCGGTAACCCTATACACTGTTCCAGGAACCCCTCGTCCTGGATACGGATCCACATGCCCTCAGGCACGTCCTGCAACACCATCTCAAAACGGCAGCGTATATCATCCAAATCTCCTCCATCTGCCGCCGGAGGAGCGTGTGATGGCCCTGCACCAGGGTCATCAAAACGACGCCTCCTCATCGGTCTCTCGGGCTCTGCTGGTGCCCCCGCAGCCTCATCTCGTCGCCACCTTCCTCCACGCGGAGGTCTCTCTAGCTCTCTCTGAGCCGGCGCTCTGTACAACTCTACCTCGCGCCCGCGAGGTGCCAAATCTGCACATGCACAAAACAAGCAATAACAGATCATATCAGTCTCTATACATCATACATATGAACTGGTATGTCAAAAAACACAATGTAAATTAATACATACAAATACACAACATACCTCGGTGGTCAAACACCTCCCCAGGAGGCAACACCATGTCTGGGTCCCCCCGGAAATCCACCCCAACATAAGGGAACCGGAGTATAACCTGCGGCATCTGTTGCCATATCTGCGCCGCCTGCGCAGTAAAATAGTGTCCGCCTTCGCCACCACCGTGGAGAACCAAAATCATGGACCACCGCCTCAAATGCGGCTCTCGTACCCCTGGTGCCTCTAATAGCACCCTCGGGTGCAGCATCGACACCCTCTCCAAAAAATAGGCCACCAGGATGGAGCCAAAAGCAAACTCCCTGGTGCCTGTGGACCGACAGCGGTCCAGCTGTGCGATCATCCGCGCATGCAGAGTCAGACCCCAGGCGAACCGCTCATGGCCCGCCACCACCCTCTCCATCAAAAACAACTCCCCACCACTGATCCGGTGGGTCTCCAGTGACCCGTACACTCGAATAATCATCGCTGCTATGCAACGATGCAGCAGGGCATCTATCCCACTGATACTCACTGTCGTCCCAGCCATGTAGCACTCGCCTGAGCAATATCGCTCGGTGACAGTACGCAGGTGAGTATCCCTCGGAAGCACAGGCTCTATCGGCAATGGTGTTCCCCAGAAGGGGAGCCCAGTCAAAAAGTATATATCCTCCACCGCAGTGAAGGGGATCTGCTCTCCTCGCACGAGGAAGCAGTGTTGATCTGGGCTCCACATCTGGAGCAGGAACTGGAGTAAATACTCCTGTGCCCGTATCAACAGGCACTCAAAAAACTTTAGCAACCCACTGGTTGCTAAAGCCACTCGAACCGTCGGATCCGCATTTGCCACAGCATCTCGCAGCTGCGACCAATCTCGCTCACGCCATTGCACATCCATAATCACTGATGGTCACCTGCACACCACCCAAAAGTCCTATATTAGCTTATGCAACCATTCAGTACATCAAAAAAAAAAGGCTAATTTTTCACCCTGAAACCTTGCCTCAAAAGTGCGGTTTTACCACCCATAGGCGCGCACACATGCGCACCTGTTCACTATACAGGCACGCACGTATGCACGCCTGTTTTTTCCACAGGCGCGCTCTTGAGCGCGCCTGTACACAATACATGCACGCGCTAGGACGCGCCTGTCACACCCACAAGCGCGCTCTATAGCACGCATGTTCACCCCACAGGCGCGCATCCATGCACGCCTGTCTACCTCACAGGCGTGCCCCTAAGGTGCGCCTGAAATTCCTTCTCCCGCGCATGAAGGCGCACTTATTCAGTGTACCGGCGCACACGCATGCGCGCCTTCCACTGAGTCGCCCACGCATGTGGGCCCACCTTCTACTAAAAACCCCCTTAAACCCCTGTACTACCCCCCCGTACCTACCCTACCCAAAAATGGGCAACCTATTTCTATGCAGGATGATTAGACCACTAACCTGAATCTCGCACGTCGTCGATCGGGTACCTCGTGCTCCCGGAATCACTCAATCTCCTCTGAATCTGCTCATAAACTCACTGTAGCAGTAGGTACAAATGAGGTAGAAATGTGGGCCCTATATCTATATATAGGCCTTTTTCCAAACTTCCACTCACCATTCCGGGAGCCCACGGCGTCCATTTTCAGAACCGTCTTCAGCCACGGGATCAGCATCCCGCCGCCTACATCACGGCTATCCCTAGGTCACTTTTCATCCTCGGCCCCCGGGGCGCCTTTTTTCCATATTATGGTCAGGTACTCACGCGCATAGTCACATTTGTCAAATATATGCTCATCTCTTTGATTCTCTTCAGATATTGTTCACTTTGGGTATTTGGTTGTTCTATGTGCAGGTACTTGATCAGCATCTCTCCACATCACTTCTTCAGGTATATACTCAGCAATGGAATGTAGTCTCTCCTGCTATATTGCATTTACATTTCCAGTCACACCCTCTGATATTGGCCTTTAGGATACCCATTCCCGTCTCTGGAGTACTCACACCTCCCATTGCATCTTCAGTACTGTCACC
>SNQJ01S0006821.1:199093-211192 GCA_010110895.2 Picea sitchensis | reverse complement strand
CCCTTTCTTCATTGTGCCTTTGGATTTCATCAATAGATCAGCTTATACATTGGTGATATTGGTCCATTTGTACTTATTTTTCATTTGTTTCATATGCTCATAGTTTTTATTAGTTTTAGTTTGATTCTTGTTAAAATATTTGTTGTTTCTCTTTCTAATCTTTCCTTTCACAGCTGTCGTGCCTAGCAGAGCCCAACTGGGCATGTAAGCACTCTTAATTTGCTCACCTAGTGACGAATTGGGTGCAAACACCAGTTCCTCTTGAACTTTATTTATACATTATAATTTCTCACCGACAACCTTAGGCTGAGACCTAAGTGCCAAAACCCTAGGTGTCTAAAAACCCTAGGTCAACTTGACTCGCGTTTTCAGGGATTCGTCAGCCTATCTTTCCTTCTTTATTGCGCGGTGCTCCAAAGAATCGAACGATGGATTTTTCCTCTTGCTGATTTGTCCAAGATTCGTCTTCCTTGTTGATCTATCATCCTCGATCTCCTCATCCAACGACTTTCTTTCTCTTACTTCACTCCGTCTTTTCTACTCTTCTACTCACTTCGACCCAGTATCAGTCATTGTGTCTTCCGCGCAGTTCACATTTCGTATTTTATTCCTTAATATTTTCTTACCTCCATAAAAAAGGGCCAATAAGTCCCCAACACTCACCTATGACTCATCCCAAGGCACTTTAGATATGATCCTTCTGCTTTTCTTCAAATTCAGGCTGCACGGAGCAACCTGTAATTTTTGCTCTCTCGTGCCCCACTGTCTGTAGACTATCTTTTATGTGTCTGGTACCCAGTTTCAATAGCACCTGGTACCTGGACCCTTTTCCTTATGATTTTACTGAGAGATGCAAGGCAACTGGTTGTCATAATACAATTTGAACCGGCTCCCGTTCACCAAACCTTCTTTCCATTCTCCATTCAAAGTCTTCAACTGCACAAATCCTCCTTCTGTGACATAGGAAACCTCATATGGCCCCATCCAATGTGTTCTGAGCTTCCCTGGATGATTTATGAATTTGTTTTCATATACCAATACCAGATCTCCTTTCTTGAATGATTTATTCTTGATGTGTTTGTCATGGTAGGAATTTTCTCTTTCCTTCTGAACTTGTTGATGGAATCCTACAATAAATATGTCTTCTTCAAGTTCAACCAACTACACAGGCCTCTCTTGAACAATGCTAGCGTCATCCATATATGTAAATGCTGCAATCCTTAAGCTAGGAACTAAGTATTCCATGGGCACAACTTCTTCTAGACCATAAACCAACTTAAAGGGGGTCTGCATTGTTATTTTCTTGCAAGTGGTTCTATAATCCCATAGTACTGTTGGTACTCTCAAATCCCAGTCATCGATGTTCACACTTCAAATATTCATTACCATTGTCTCCAAGATCTTATTGAATGCTTAAACTGTCACATTCACTTGTGGATGGTAGGGTGTGCTCTTCTGATGATGAACTGCAAATTCCTCAGTCAAGGATTCAATGGTCTTATTGATGAAATGTGTGCCTTGATCACTCATAAGGATCTTTGGGCATCCAAACCTGGTTATGATTTCATCAAATATGAAGTGTGCAGTTGTAGTTGCAATACAATCTTTAACTACTCTTGCTTCGACCCATCTAGTCAAGTACTTTGTCGTAGTGACTATGTATTTGGCTCATGTGCTCTTCCCTGGTGGTTTTATAGGTCCCATGAAGTCAAGGGACCATTTATTGAAGGATTTTAAGTTTATATGGGGTGTTAACGACATTTCATCTCTTCTGGACGGTTTCCCAACTCTTTGGCATACGTCGCAGGCTCTGTACTAGTCTTTAGCATCTCTGTGTAAAGTAGGCCACCAGAGACAAGCTCTAAGAACCTTCTGCGATGTTTCTTTTCATGCGTAGTGTCCTCCTATGATGCCTTCATGAGATTCTACTAAAATTAGTGGTATTTCTGCTTCCATAACACATCTCCTCAGGATCTCATCAGGTCCCACCTTGTATAGTTGTTCATCTGTAAGTGAAAAATATGCAACGTGCACTACCAATTTTTTCTTCTGAATGAATGTGTACTCACGAGGTGTTATCCATGTGGACAAGAACTGAACTATCTCTGCAAAGTTATCATCAACCTTCATGACGGCCAACAACTGTGCATCTGACAGTGTATCCTCCAAACTAGTAGGTTCCTCTCCATGTTCCAACCTCGACAAGTGGTCAGGTCCTTTGTTCATCCAACCTGGTTTTACTACAATCTCAAAGTCATATTCCTAAAATAGAAGAAGAAATATGCATATTCTTCCCTCCAACACCGACTTGTTGACTAGGTATTTTAGCACAGAGTGGCCAATGAACATTTTAAAGTGTCCTCCCAATAAGTAGTGGAGAAATTTCTACAACACGTACACCATGGCTAACCCTTCTCTCTCAATGGTAGTGTAATTAATATCAGTTGTTGATAGCTTCCTGCTAGAAAAGGCTAATGGGTAGTCAATGTATCCTACACCCAGTTGTGCTAACACAACTCCTAATGCAATAGAGGATGCATCAACATGCACGTGAAATTCCTTGCTCCAATCTGGGAAAACTAGAATAGGTGCAGTAACCATTTTCTGTTTCAGTGTGTCAAAGCTCTGCTGGCATTCTTTCATCCATTGAAACTGACAATCTTTCTTCAAAAATTTCTCCATGGGTGTTGTGATCTATGCATAGCCTTTAATGAACTTCCTGTAGTATCCAGTATGTCCCAGCTTAGTGCACAGTTGTTTGACTGACGTAGGAGGGGGGAAATTAACTATAATGGAAATCTTAGATGGATCTACCAGCAATCCCTTCTTACAGACAATATGGCCTAGCAACACTCCAAAGGGTGAAAAGAAGATGCCCTTATTCAGGTTTAGGGAAATCTGACATTGCACTTATCCAAAATTAGTATTAAACATTCAATATGATTTTGCAACAGACTAAAAAAAATCCAATCATCAAAATAGCCTTCCATAAATTTATGTAAAAAATCCTTGAATGCTTCGACCACCACCCTATAAAATATGGTTGGTGCATTCTTCAATCCAAATGACATCACTATGTACTAGTAAGATCCCCATTCTGTTTCAAATGTGGTCTTATAGCGATCCTCCTTGGAAATCTGGATCTTATGGTATCCTGAAAATCCATCGGTGGAGTAGAATTCTTGTCCTCCCACATTATCTAACACTTTGTAAGTAAATGTTGTAGGGAATGGATCGTGTAGACAAGCATCATTCATCTTCCTGAGATCTACACAGATCTTGATTTCTCTAGTATTATTATCCTGCACCACCATAGGGCTAATCCATTCTGACTCTTCAACAGGTTCTATGATTCATGCTTCCAACATTCTGTCTAATTCGATCTTCACTTTATCCTTGTATTTAGGGTTCAATCTATAGGGTCTCTATTTGACTGGCCTTACGTCTAGCTTCAAGGGGATATTCATCTCTCCCATGGGTCCTTTAATGCCCTTCATATCAATTAAATTGGTTGAAAACAAGTCCTGATATTCATACAATAACTCTGTTATTTTGTCAGTAGTAGAAGTATCCCAATAATCTCCAACATTTTCAAGATTCGGTGTTTTCTCCGTTCCAATATTGACTTTCTTGATTTTAATTGGATTTCCAATGAAGGGTAGCTCAACTCCTGGTCCCTCTATGTCTCTATGTCCTTCTGTTTCATTGATTTTCACCTTCCTTGGATCATTGTCTTCATCAGCATTGATATTGTAACAGCCTTGCAGTTTCTGAAGAGGCATAGTCCATTCATCCTCTTCTTTCTCTAAAGGGAGGCTAGTTGCTTCCTCAAATACTTTCTGTCTCACAATCTGTAACACTTGATCCATTGTAGGATATTGGATTTCAAATAAAAAGGTAGTTACAAAGTTCTGAGTCATACCTTCCCAATCTACAGCGATGAGGCGCAGTTCTACTTGAAGGTACCAATTGATAGGGGTTGTGTCCAGCGTGTTAATGAATTTTTGTACCCACTTCTCTTGAGGAATGTTTCTCTAGCCTTCCTCCCAACCTCTCACATGGTCCTTCGAACAACTTCGACCTGTGAACCTAACTTCACAACCTTCTACTTGTTCTGAAAACCGCGTTGTCATCAAAGTGCGACAATGTACCCAATCTGTAATGTTGTTTTTGTGTGGCCCCCACCATCTTGCTAGAGTTGCTTTCAAGGCCTCATCCAGTGCCAAAAAAATTTGTTGTATTGGTACAATTTTTTCAAATTCTAACAAGAAATCTTCTAAATGGTTTAGACCATCAAAGGTGGGCAAGTTACTTACTATTGTTCCAATCCAGCGAACTTCTCTAGTTAATCTAGCACATGTCCTTGTAGATAATTCATACATTTTTTTCTACCATTTCTCCAGTGCTTCTTCTGAATCTGATTAACATGTGTCATCACTTCGCCAGATTAAATTCCCATATGTTGTAGGATTAATGTAATCCTGTTGTCCGACTGTTAATTTGTATATGTTTTCTAAATCATATGCACGATCTTCTTATTTTATGGGCTCTATGTATCTGGGACCTTCATCAGGATCCAAAGGTGCGATGACCCTAAGGCCATCACCTTCAAATGTCATTCTTATTTACTTTAAATCAACCACAGTGGCGTTGTTGAAATCCTAACCAATTCCTAACAACACAGGGTAAGGACAACTATCATCAACTATCTCAATCACCTCAAAGTCTTCAAATGTCCTTACTCCCTCAATGTCTACAGGGACATGTTCCAATCTTCCAAAGGGGCTCATAGCTTGTTGATTGGCCATCCTAAGCTTGATGGGGGAATATATCAACTTAGGTTTTCCCATCAGTGCCCAGGTATTCTTCGTCATGACATTGACCTCCGACCCTAAGTCAAGGACCACATAGTCTATATCATGCTCTCCATTTTGAGCATTCAGGTGTAGTTCCTTATTTGTCCTTCTCTTTTTAGATATTTGGTGTACTTCTCTACTCAACAAGGGATCTACCTTCCCTAGCTCGTATTGTCTAATAAAGTTGTGTAGCTCTTGTACAACACTCTCATCCTTTATCAAATTAATTCAAGTGCATAAAAATTCCATGATCTTACTTACCTCTTTTCCTTCTCTTGGCGAAGTGGATTGATCAAAGGCCAGGGGCATTCCACATTATATTACTTATGGTTAAGCCTTTGATGAAGAAGCCTGATCTCTCTCGAATTCTTTTCTTGCTTCCTCAAATGTTTGTTTCTCTTTATTTGGATCAAACTCTTGTGTCTTCTTTGTAGCTTTTCTGACTCCTGATTGTTCTGTAGTCTTCCCTTGGGTCGCTCTATCTTCCCCTGTAGAAGCACCTCCTCTAGTGATAACAATGACTCTGGGATCCACTCCGTGAGGTTCTACTATGATTATATGTACTTTTTGGTTTCCTCCTCGTCTTTCCTGAAGTTTGGCTAACAACGCAGGACAATCTTCTATGACATGTTCAAATGAGTTGCAGTAACTGGAAGTGCTACAAGGGTTCTAGAAATCCCTTTCCAAATGTCCTGGCTATGCATATTTATAACAAATGATTTGACCTCTACCTCGACCCATACCTCTTGCCCATCCTCTTCCTCTGAATCCACCACAAGGGTTCAAGTTTCCTCTTCCTGGGGAATTATATTGCGTAGTGTTCCCTTCTTACTGTACTTCACCTTGAATCTTGTATATGTCCCTTGACCTTTCATGCATAATTTCATAGGCCCTACAATCTCTATCATCATGCCCTACCAACTTACAAAATGTGCAATACAAATTTGTGGGTGTCTGAGCATATTTTTTCATGTAATAGCATTCAATGAGGCGATGTATTTTCCTACATACCTCGCACCAAGGTAGAGTAAATTGCTTCAAAGGGATCGAAGCTCCAGATGCCAAGTACTCGTGGAATAGGGGACAATTCTCCTTATCACGGCCTTCTGATTTGCATATGATACACCAGATGTATTATATTTTATCTTTTCCTTTGTATTTATTCATATCTTCGACCCGCAGTGATAATCTAGTTAGTTGACTCAATATTTGACTCATACCTGAGCTAGATTCTCCCATAGGGGTTGATTCTAACTTCATGGAAATCTCCAGTTCCTCAGCCTGCGAAGCGATCTTCTGCTGCATAAGAGGAACTTTGATGTGTGGTAAGAGGGTAGTAATGAACCATTCCTTGTTCTGCTCATCTGGGATATGAAAATTCAGTCATCCCATTAAGGTTTTAAACTTCTGATCAAACTCCCAAATAGGTTCAGCTACTCTTTGCTTGATTTATTTCAAATCTATAATGGATTGTGACTTCTACTTGGGTTTCTTGAATTATGAAACCAACGCATTCTTGATCTCATTCAACGATTTAGGTTGTGCAGTTCCTTGGACAAGCTTCATATACCAACTCAGTGTGCAGTCTCTCAGGGTAGTACTAAACTAAGCGTGTTTAACAGTGTCGTTAGTGACAATCTTAATACTCCATACAACTTCACATAGAAACCAATGATGATCAGGATCTTCAGATCCATATCCTTTAAAGGTGGGTAATCTCATCTCATCTGTCATAGATCTTCCTAGGTTTCCTGACTGAGTGTGCACTGAACCACTTGTACCAGTTCTCTGAGCACTCTAATAAATTAGGTTACTTTGGTTATTTAATGTTGTTGAAACAACAGGAGGAGTAATAGTACTTACTTCAATGATCTACACAGTCCCTGAAGTTTCTAGCTCTTCACGGTGAGGTTCTTCGGTATTTTCTTCTCTTGGCCCAATGAACCCTGAATGTTCTTCACTCAGTAGCTCTTCCTCCTCTCCACTATAAAACCTTTCTTTTTGTACAAGAGGTTCGTGATCTTGCTCAAACAAGTTCGCCAAGGGGACTTCTCTGAAGGTCCTTCCACTGCATGTATGTACAACCTCCATGGAATTATCACTGTCTGGATTCTTGAATATTATCTTTTTAATCTGACCCACTACTATATCTTCAAGATGTTCTTCTCATGCAATAGAATCTTGATCTTCAACTTCAGAAATTGTAAACATTTTCCTCTAGGTCCCTTAAAGAAATATCTCTTTGCTTGGCTATACGATTCCACTCTGTCAACAACAAACTCAATGATATACCCTCCGATGGTACTATCAAACCAATGATCTACTTCTCTTGACATGACGTTATCAACTCTCTTGACCTTCTTGATCATCGTCGATGTCCAAACCGTAGGTGACCTATATCTGATCTCTAACTGGGTATCGACTAACCTGGCTAACCACTTGTATAGCTCCTTATGAATCCCTCCAAAGAAAATCTCGTGTATATCAGTAAAGATATAACTTCCCAAACAGTCCTTGGTGCTAAGTTGAGGGTTCTTATTATGGGCTTCTGCGAAGTCCTTTTCTTGTTCTTCTATCCACTTCTGAATCTTTGTCTTTGATTGAAACCCCCTTGAAATTCCCTCAATAAGATCTTGGTCTCGACAAAGGTACCATTTGTTGGCACATGGGTAGACCTATGGTTCAACACTCAAGAGTGCACCAACAATCCCTAACTACCGGCCCTTTCAAAAACACCTGCGAGGCAGATACAGTCTCACCCAAAGTAGTAATAGGTGGTTGCCTGACATAGGTGTCTACAACCAGAAGGAATGCAAATGGGATATAGAACAATAACACAAAGAAATCTAGTGATTCCTTATCTCCTTTAAGCCTATTGCGCAAGCTATGTCTCATATATACCACAATAATGCAATAACAGAATAACAGAAGCAAAAGAACATAGCATCAATCACACATAACACAAGATATACATGGTTCACCCTCTCCCTAGGGCTACATCCACAAAACTGTGCTTTATAATACATTAGATGAAAGAATATAGTTCTATCTACGCTCTTAGCTAGTAGATATTTTCTCTTTCCCTCTTCTCTCTTTCTCCCTTCCCTACGCACCCAGTTGTAGGATGATCTTCGCACCCAGCTAAAGATCTTAAAATACAGACTTCTCTCACTGCTCAATGCTTCTTTTTCTCACAATAATCACTCGTCCTCACATAATCGAACCCATCCCAGGTCCTCTTGACCTTTATTTATACATTACAATAAATCACCGACAACCTTAGGCCGAGACCTAAGTGCCAAAACCATAGATACCAAAACCCTAGGTGTCTAAAAACCCTAGGTCAACTTGACCCATGTTTTCAGGGCTTTGCCAGCTTGTCTTTCCTTCTTTCTCACATGGTGCTCCAAAACATCCAATGATGGATTTTTTGCTTACTGAGTTGTCCACAATCTATATTCCTTGTTGATCTGTCATCCTCGATCTCCTCGTCCAATGGATTTATTTATCTTACTTCACTCTGTCTTTTCTTCTCTTCTTCTCACTTCGACCTAGTATCAGTCACTGTGTCTTCCACGCAGTTCGCATTCCATATTTTCTGCCTTAATATTTGCTTACCTCCATAACCAAGGGCCAACAATGTTAATACAAAGAGACCCAAATTTTGAAATTATTATGTTTTCTTAGTCTTAAAATGTCATGAATGTTGATTCGTATTATCTTGATGTCATATATGCTTAATTGGATATAGTTTCTCTATGAATGCAACATAACTCTATTTTTTGTAATCTAAGTTAGGAATGTTCACACAGTTCTAGGTTTAATCGATCTTGTGCAAGACTAACAGAGATCCTTAGAATGTATGGATTTTTCTAAGCATTCTCCTTACCCTTCCCTATCTTCTTGTCTTGGTTGCACTTCAAGTGAGACTTCTTCTCTCTAGAGGAGATGAAAATGCCAGTGCTTTAGACTACCTCGGTACCTTCTGTTGCTACCGTGAGAAGGACCCTGGTCTGATCAAATTTGTGCTAACAAAATGGTTCTGTTGCCGAGACCTGTGTTAAAAGGGAACATGTAGGCAGAATGCTTCCATGGATTCACTGATCTAATATTCACTAGTGCTTGGAGAAACATTGCAATTTTTTCATATGGAAAGAGGCAGAGCTATGAGGAAAATATGTGAAAGATACACAAGAGGTTGTATTTTACTCAGAAATATCGATTGATTAGTAGGATATATTCTAGTTTAAGTTTCTAGAAGAAATATTCCATTGGATAGATAGGCTCTAATAAGCTCTGGAATTGCAAGAATGAGTCAAGAAGACTTGTTCTCGGGATACATAAAAAATTGCATCACTTCATCGGTTGGATCGTACAATAATGCGAGTGATCGATTTCTGGCTCAATACAACTCTATAAGGATACATTATTAAATTTGCAGCTGAGAACCATCAATATTTTTCATGGGAAGAAGTGGATTTCAAGAAAGACACAAGGGAAACACTGTTGAGATAAATCCCCTGTGGATTAAGGTTTTCTTGATGGAGGAGGGGATGCTGACTATTTCCCCGATTGAGATGGCAGCCTAAACATCTTCACTTGGGGTGGGGTGATTTTGGGGTGGAATCATGGCTTGAGAGAGGGGAGGGGGTTCTTTGAAAAAAGAGGGAGCTGCAAGAAATGGACTCAAGGGACGAGAGAGCCTTGAAAAGAGTCACCATAGTTGAGAAATGGTGGCGTGGTAAGATAAATAAATCAATGAAACAATCCACGAAGTTGCAGAAAGAATTCGTATCAGGAGAAGTCGAGGAAGGACATAAGGAAGAGTTGCAAAAGATGAGAAGACAAGAAATACTATACAGTCAAAGATTAAGTGAGAGAGAAGCGCAAAAAGAAATAAGTCCCCAAGAGGGTGGACAAGAAGAAGAAGGTGTAGAAGCATGGGAAAAGGAATCCATCATGGATATTGTAGAAGAAAGAGAAGATTCATCCCTGATACCATGAAAGATCAGGAATCCGGCTGAAGAGACTGCTCCAGAGAATGAGAATGAGATCCTGCAGATCAAAGAAACCCACCCTGAAGCTAGTGGCACCAAACTCGAATCACCCGTACCCCAAGTGTCTTCTATACGAGTGGTAAATTCTATACTACCTTCTTATGATATTCCTATTCCATTACAGTCAGTTAGTCAGTCACAATCGGTAAGTGTGAATACTGGGAGGATATTTTGATCCCTTAGTAGATCGCAACCAAGACCGTTAGGTTTTATCTTGATAAGAGCAGTAAGATCAACAATTGTTGGAAATGTAGGAGGTTCAATCACTCGATACCTATAATTTTGGGGTAAAGGACACGAGGATGTTGAGAAACATTAGTTTCTATGTGAAGCAATCTAGAGGTCCAGAGGGACTCTAAACGCAAATAAATTGGTCAAATTCCAAACTACCTTGAGAGGTCGTGCTCTCAAATGGTACATGAAGTCTATTGAGCTAGGAGTGCCAGGAGCACAAGGACAAGTGTTTACACTTGTCCAAGTATAGATAAAATTCATAGCAGAGTTTAAGCTACCTCAGTCTGAACAACAAGTTATGTCTGAGTTGCACAAAATTCAACAGAGGGAAGGTGAATCGGCCTCGGAATATAGTCAGAAGTTTAAATATGTTATAGGGAGGCTAGCGCATCCAATTCATGAGGATCATCAAAGAGAATGATATATCCATGGATTTCTACCTCTGACAAAGATTATGTTAATGAAACAATGAATATCCACTTTGATAGATGCCTTGGAACAATCAATGAAGATTGAATCCATGGCAGGATATCCGGGGAGACTGAGAGTGACCAACCCCCCCAATAGATGCAAATTTGGCACAACTACAAGGACACATATCGGTACTGACAGAGAAGATTCAAGAATTGAAGATACCTAGACCAGGATGAACCCAAGTCTGGTGTATCGGATGCTACACAAAGGGCCATCCAGTGAATGAATTTCCACGGATGAGGGGAATGGGACCTCCTAAGAATAAGATGGGACCTTCACCATGACCCATGGGAGGAGTTTTGAAAGTATCTACGAGTTTACCATTCCATACCCAACCCCATATCATGCTTTTCCAGGTAATCAAGTATCATCGTCATTTGAGTACTGCGAGATCTGTCTAACTCATGGGCATGCACCAAGGCAATGCCCTATTATTCAGAAGTATTCTACTATACCAAATACAGTACATTGTGAGTTCTACACATCTACCATGCATGCTACCAATCAGTGTAGAGAATTGGATGTACTTGCAGACAAACTGGATTGAACATCATTCAGGGTGAATGAAACCCCTCAGGGACCAGGAATAGGTCGATGAGGTGGAGCTGGAGGAGACTTCATAGGAGGAAAAACCGAGGGAAGAGGACCAAGTATATTCTAAAATTGTGATGAGAAAGGTCAGATGGCTAGGGATTGTCCTCATTCAAGGCGAACATGGTACTCTCACTACAGAACCAATGGGCATGCAATTGAAGACTTCCTAGAGCTAATTGCGAAATGGGAAGATCGGGTACAACAATGAGGAGATAATATCATAAGATCAGAGATAAAGAGGGTCATCAAAGGACATATACCCAACATTAATATCGTTACTCGAGGAGGAGAAAAGACTGGTACAAATGTTGATAATCTGCTTAAGATCCAGAAAGCAAAGCCTAAGGAGAATATGTATGACCCTCTAAGACATAATATATTCTTTAAAAATTCAATAGAAGTATTCCAGAGTATCCCTGGCCATGAGATGAAATAAAACCCCCCTCATCCTATCATTTATCCTAATATTGCGCAGTTCCCTGCTTCACCCCCAGTACCCTGAAACCCCATAATCCTGATAAGACAACCTAAGAAGACACAAAATGTAGTTGACCTTTGGTTTCAGTTATTGTTATAACCCTAAAATGCACTATACAGGTTTACCTGGCATCAGGCCAACTCATGCCTCTTCCTAGCCAAAGCCATGCTGAGTAATTCCTCAAAAAAACCACCCAAAACAAGCAACCCGTGCCCTAACTTCTCACTGGGCGCGGGCAACCGCTTGCTGTCCCTTTACTGCATGCGGGCATCCGCGGGCTAGCCCAAAACAGCCCGCGAGTACCTAACAAAGCAAAAAATCAGGGAAGTTTCCACCGAGACACGAGGCTTTTTGTCAGTTAACTGAAACTCTCCGCCATGCATGGCCGAGAGTTCGACTAAAACCC
>SNQJ01S0006821.1:167314-199083 GCA_010110895.2 Picea sitchensis | reverse complement strand
AATGAAAAAGATGCTTTTCCCGTCCCAAAGTTCATGAATCTCATCTATGTCATTTGACTTATGTTTTATTTCTAACCCCCTATTAGATCAGTAGCATGCATGTGTAGTCTTATCTTGATTGTAGGAAGCTTTGTAGAAGGGGTAGCAGCAGCAAGGAAATAGAAGGCTCAACGGAGGATCTACTTCAAGCATCGTTAAAAAGGTGAGTCGATTCTTCCATTGTTTGCTCGAAATGGGGTTGAGATTTTGGGTAGAAGGTTAAAAGTTAAATCTTAAGGGTCATTTTCTGCGTATAAGTTTAGAGCCCTAGCTTATTAGTTCGTAGGGTAGAATACCCCACAACAGTTATTTTTTTATATTCTTGGGAATGAAGAGTTGACAGAAAAGTTGCACAATTCCCTGGAACTAGTCCTAGGAACTGAAGAATCTCTGGAAACTAGAATAAGGACTAATCTTCCTGAAAAGAATACTCAAAGAGTGCAAAGAATGAAAATATGATCTGGGAAAGAGTTTAGATTAATAGCCCAGCTAGATGAGTTTGAGATTGAAGATGTTATGTTAGATATAGGATCTGATGTTAACATACTACCTAAAAAGACTTGGGAAGCTTTAGGAAAACCCTAGTTGACATATTCCCTAATCCAGTTAAGAATGACCAATCAATATTGTATTTTTCCAATAGGAAGACTAGAGAATGTGGAGATAGATGTCGCGGGAGTGAAGACTATAGCTGATTTTGAGGTGATCAAAATCATGGGGGATAAGGAACCTTATCTTGCACTACTTGGTATTGACTGGACCTATGATAATTGTGTTGTCATTGACCTAAAGAGGGATACTATGAAATTCAAAGCAGATGGAATCAAAGTAGTTCAACCCTTCGATATATATGTAGGCCCTCGATATAGGGATCCAAAAGAAAACAATATGGAAGGAGAATATTTGGATCATTTATACATTGTAACATCAAGAACGAGAGAAGACTACATAAATCCTACTTTTGCGGGATCAGTGAGTTGGAGGAGCATACAATCGACAGGCGAAGATTCAGAACTAGCATTTGATAGTTGGAAACAAGGTTCATACGAAATATTTTCAAGGAGATGTGCAACTGTCAAAGCATATAGATGGGTTGTAACTAAGGTCATATAACATATGATATACGATGGTACCTCAGAACTTGACATTTTTCTGGTTAGCACGGAAGAAAAGATAATGGAGGATCAAAGGATTTTAGTTCTGGACTTAGCCCTCTAGGACACCCCTACTAGATGGTGGGCTAGTCACAAAGACTTGATTAAGAACTGGGAGGATGTGAAGCAAGCTATCCAGTATAGATTTCAAGATAAGGAGAAACTAAAATCATAAATGTAGATGGATTTCCAAGTTGCGCAAATATTCAATAGATAGTCTGATCCTAAAACACATATTGAACAATGTGTGAGACAGTGGCAAGTTGTGAAAATACCATCTCACTTGTGGGTTCAAGTATTTCCCCATTCACTAGGTCTTATTCTGAAATCTTGGTACATCCATGAAGAGACTAGAAGGAAGACCAGCAAGTGGAAAACTCTAGCAGATCAATTTTGCAAGGACTTCTCTTTTACAAGTAAGTACTTTGAGCTTAAGATAGTCCTACAAAGAATTAAAAAATTCATTTTTATCGATGTTGGTGAGCTAAAATAAAAACCAGTGGTATGTGGAAAGCATAGTCAACTACTTCAGTCTAACCTTCACCTAGACACAGACAAGACACCTATAAATTCTATAATATTGAGAAGGATTTGGAAAACCCAGATGATTTAGAAGAAATGAGAAACTTAGCCATTAAGGAAACATAAGTGTAATATCCCCAAGGATGAGCCCCTGTTTTATTTATGAATTGTAAAATATTTTTTGTAGGCTGGCAAGCCGAGTGTTGATAAGCTAGTGGGATTATGTGTTGTTAGGTCGGAGAGCCTAAGTGTTAAAGGCCAGAAGCCTGTTTTTGTGTATGTAATTATGCATAATATTAATAAATACTAAACATCGTTGTGTGTAGACCGACCATGAAGAAAGAGTGATGGGGGACTAAGCTTCCACAGGGTGGGTAAGGGAAAAAGAGGATGAAAGGTTGGAAAGAGGGGATAATATTAGGGGCTTAAGTCCTTGATAATAATAATTTATTATTATTCCAAAGATGTGTGACAAACATGTTTTTATCCTAAGTTTTTGGAGAGGCAACGCACGAAGCTCCAACGTGTGAAAAATGGAACACGTGCAACTCCAGGAAGACAAGTGTTGATTTAGGTGCATGCAGTTTAAAGATGAAGAGTCAGCTGAGTTGGGAGTTCATTCTACCAGTTTCCTGATCCTCCGTCTGAAACTGTGAGACCTTTGTGATCGACCTCTGCTTAATTTATCTTGTCATGCATTCCTGAAAACGAGAACCAGAAGTCGATCGGTGTATTCCTATGAATCCCATAACCTCTGTATTGGACCTTTGCAACATTCACACATGCACCTGAGACTGAAATCCCTAAGTTGTTTTGTTTCTTCTGAGGAACCCGACACATGAGTAATCGCCTTAGATGTGTTGTGTTTTAGAATGGGTTGTTGCCTCCTGCGTGCCATGACTATCTGTTGTTGATATTGTCATACCTGTGTGAATGAGTTTTGAAATGTTGTTTTTGTCCTCACTTGGTTGGAGATGAGTTCAGGACTATGCTAAAGAAGCAGGTTGGCAGGCTCGTGGTAGAAGAGGCAGGTTTCCAGGCCTATGAGCATCTCTCTCCAAGTGAGAGAGAGTCTATTGGGAAGTTTTTTTCTCCCAGAGAGAGTCCAACACCAGCTACGGAGCTCTGCGAATTCTTGATAAGGCCTGTTTCCAAGCCCCATAGAGGGAGGTGAAGAACCGATGGATTGTTCTTCTGAAGGTGTATACTCCCGAGTGGAACATACATGTGGGGAATGAGAGTCCGTGAGTAGTGGGCGTAAGAAGGCTCCTAGAGGGAATCATTCTAGTTTCTCTATGCAGTTTTCTTGTAACCTCGGCCTAGTCTAGGATTCCCTTGCCCTGGGTGGAGATTGGTCCCATCTCGGGGGTGACCCACTGCTGAGAGTGATGAGAAGAGTGGTATAAGTCTGGGAGGTTCATGGAAGGTATGCACGTAGTTGGTGGATATACTACAGTTTCAAAGATAAGTATCATTTTGTGTTTAATTTCAATTAAAATGCATGTTTGTGATGCTTGTAATATTATCATGTATTCCATTGCAATGATATTTATTGTTAATTCTATTGAAGTCTGTATGATGGCAGTAACTTGATGGATATATATATTGTTAATTCTATGTTAAATCTATTAATTTGATTTAATATGCAACGTTAAATTCATTAATTTGATTTAATATGCATGTTATATCTATATATATATATATATATATATTATTATATATATATATATATATATATATATATATATGTATGTATGTATGTATGTATGTATGTATGTGTGTATGTGTGTATGTGTGAGAATGTTCCACGTAGTAGTGTTGCCCTCTAGTGGGGTTGATGGCCGGGGATGTTACAATAAGGTATCAGATCTTTAAAGGCTAATTTAAGGTTGTGTTGGTAGCATTTCCCGACCTACTGGTGGCTGCAGATGTTACAATATGGTATCAGAGCTTTAAAGGCTAAGTTAAGGTTGTGTTGGTAGCATTTCCCGGCCTGTTGGTGGCTAGGGATGTTACAATATGGTATCAGAGCCAAGGTTTCAACACTGAGCCTAGATGGGCCAGATAAGTGGTCTTTGGACCCAAGGTTTCGAGTGGAAATGGTGTTCAAAGTAACAAATTTTGAACCTTATAATGTTTCTGAGTGCCAAGGGGTTACTTGGTCGTGTTATGAATATCTAGAGGAGTAGTGGTATAATAAAACCGCAGCTGGCATGGTATTTGGCCACAAAGAGAGAGATCACAACACTTGAGGTGTTGGAGCCGTAGGATCTGTTCGGAAGGAAAGGAAACCATTTTTTGACCGTCATATCTGGAGAAGGGGCAGGAGGTTTATCTTGGAATCCTTTTAGAGTTCAAAAATCGGGAGAAGCAAGGTGCGCAGAGGAATAAACTCCTGAAACCTAAAACCCCAAAGTCTTGAGGGAGATCTACACCATAGATATAGAGAAAAGAGATTGACCATTGGATCAAGAAGAAGAGAAGATTGTAATTTTGGGGGTTCGACTGTTTGGAGAAGTGGGATGTGTTGTTGCACAAACTCCCGAAGTTCGAAGTTCCGAAGAGAAAGAGTAGACGTGGTGGGGTTGAATGACTTTGCTTGGGGTGACGTGGAATTTCCTAGACATACCACATGCCATCACCTTAGTTGGTGACATATGTACTATGTGGGCCTGAAGGATAGAGAAGACGAAAGTTTAGGACTCGTGTATTGGAAGGAAGCAAGCGTGAAAGATTTCAGAACCCAAAGTCCGAAGCCCCAAATTCCTGAAGCCCTAAAGTCTTGAAGCTCTGAAGTTTCGAAGTCTCAGAACTCCGATGCCTGAAGTTCTATAGCGAGTGTCAGTTGTTGGATGCTGAGTAGACGTGGACGATTGATCTGCTCTATGTCGCGATTTCATTAGTTTGGAACTCGAGAAGTTGTTGTGTAGTTCTTTGAAACTTTCCAAAGTGTGAAGTCCCGACGCACTCAGAAGTTGGGGCCTAGGTCATAGCCCAACGTCATAATCAAAGGGGCCTAGTGGGAGGAGCTAGTGCCTAGAAGATTCGTGATTCAGAAAATCAAGAATCGAGAGTATCAGGTTTGTCCCACAAGAGAATACCCGAGACATGAAGCCGCGAAGCGATTTTTTTTTTCGATAGGAGAGTGTTCATGAACCATGATCATGTGGATTGGGGACTAAGAGAAAAAGGGCTACTGCCTAAAGGATTTTTATAGAGCCGAGCAGAGCTCGAAAAATTCATGAAATATGAACGTTTTCTTAAATCGTGTTGGTTTACGAATTCTGTGGGAATTGTTAAGGATTGATGGCCTGATGAATTCCGGTTGACTGCACATTGTGCTTGAAGAGTTCAACGAGTGTTGGGATCACAGTGAATTGACACAGAGTGCAGGAATGGAGGAAGCATAAAATGATTCCAGTTCAGAGAATGAAGCAAAAGGAATGGATGTCCATTTGGGAGTTGAATTATCAAACTCCAATGGA
The DNA here is from genome assembly GCA_010110895.2 of Picea sitchensis. Classification (NCBI taxonomy): domain Eukaryota; kingdom Viridiplantae; phylum Streptophyta; class Pinopsida; order Pinales; family Pinaceae; genus Picea; species Picea sitchensis. The sequence goes on along the minus strand of SNQJ01S0006821.1, from coordinate 193,883 downwards.
CATGGAGAAGAGATAGATAAGGAAGGAAACATGATGAAAATCATTGAAATATTGCAAAAAGATGCCCAAACTCACCGAGAAAATAACCGAAAGATGATGAAAACTAAGGACAAACAAGCAGAATTCAACTTAAAGTTGATAAAGATTCTGGAGAGAATAGAAAATAAGTTGGATAGGGAGATTGAGTCAAGCAAATCATGGAATCGCAGGACCCCTGAGAGGAAAAGAAGATCAAGAAGTGTTAGAAAGCATCATCACCACTCCCCGAAGCATTCCAATAAGGAGGCATGCAATTGTTCAAGCCCATCTCCTACTAGAAAGAATAGAAGATCTGGAGTGGATGAACTGAAGGGAGAAATGAACAAGATTAAGCCTCCTACATTTGATGGAGAACATAAGAAGGAGGAAGATGCCAAAACATGGTTACTTGGCATGAGGAAATATTTCCAACTGCATAATTATTCCTCTCATGCAGAAAGAATAATTGCAATGTATCAACTGAAAGGAAAGGAATCCATGTGGTGGGATCAACTTGTGCAGGTGCCACACATTAGAGAGAAAGATATCACTTGGAAAGAATTCAAGAGGTATTTCGAGAAGAAATACTTGACTAAAAACTACTATGACAGAAAGATGAAAGAGTTCTTTGAAATCAAGCTAGGCAACATGACCATTGATGAATATGAACAAATATTTTTGGAATTACTGAAGTATGTTATGTTCATCAAGGATGAGACTATCAAGATTCTAAGGTATCTGAGTGGGCTGCCACCTTCCATCGGTGACAAGATCCAGTATGATGATCCTAAGACTATGGAAGAAACTATAAGAAGAGAAAAATTCTTATATGAGAAACACAGAGAGAAGCCTACCTTCCAGAAGGCTTGGGAAGACAAGAATAAATTCCTGATGGATCAGAGGAAGAAGGGAACTAAGCCACCCTTTTTCAGAACCAATCGTCAAGGACAACCATCATTTAAAGAGCCAAGAATGGCTGATATAGGGGAACAAAGGCCAAGGTAGATGCCCATTCAGTGTTGGGGCTATCAGGGGAACCACAAGTACAAATATTTTCCCCACAAGAATGGAAAAGTGAGAGATGTCCATAATGTTCAGCAAGTTGAAACAGTGGAGGACATGGGAAGTATAATTCCAAGGATCTATGTAGCCCTGGATAATAAGAAAAAAAAATATCAGTCGCACATGATTGAAGTGGAAGGTATGATCAATAACCATCCCTCCATTATTTTAATTGATTCAGGGGATAGCCACAGTTATATAGGTCCTAGAGTGGTGGAAAGTTTTCAATTGTCAAGAATCAAACATGAAAATTCTTGTTTAGTGCAGCTGGCTACAGGAACCAAGAGAAACATCATTGAGTTGGTTAAGTTCTGTCCAGTGGACATGAATGGACTAAGCACAAGGGCTGAATTGAACATTCTACCTTTAGGTTCTTATAACTGTCTAATTGGGATGGATTGGTTGGACCAGCACCATGCCATCCTAGACTATCGTAACAAGGCATTCACTTGCCTGGATGAGGAAGGAAATTGGAAAACAGTCCAAGGAATTCCCAAAGTTGTTGCTATCAGATAAATCTCAGCAATGCAACTAAAGAAGTGCTACAAAAAAGGTTGTCAATTATTTGAATCCCATGTGGAGGAAACACCTAAGGATAAGGTGTCAAGTATTGGAGATCATGCGGTACTAAAGGAGTTTGAAGATGTATTTTAGGAGGTACCTGAACTACCTCCGAAGAGAGATATTCACTTCTCTATAAACCTATAAACTTGATTCCTGGAGCATCTCCAGCGTGGAAAGCTCCTTACAAAATGAGTATGTCGGAGCTGAAAGAAATGCAATCACAGCTTGAGGAGATCCTAAGGAAGGGGTATATACACCCAATTGTGTCACCTTAGGGTGACCCGGTCCTGTTTGTAAAGAAAAAGGATGGGACATTGAGATTGTGCATTGATTTTAGACAATTGAATGAAGTAACTGTAAATAACAAATATCCTCTGCCAAGGATTGATGACCTCTTCGATAAGTTGAAGGATGCGAAGGTATTTTTGAAGATAGACCTCATGTCATGATATCACCAGGTAAGGATAAATGATGAAGGCATCAACAAGACCACCTTTAGAACAAGGTATGGTCATTACGAGTTCACAGTGGTTCCATTTGGACTGTCAAACACACCCTTTGTTTTTATGTGCCTAATGAATGGTGTATTCGGGGACTATCTAGACAAGTTTGTCATAGTTTTCCTGGATGAAATTATGGTGTATTCCAATTCGGAGGAAGAGAATGAACAACATATGACAATGGTGTTGCAAGTGATAAGAGAGCACCAACTATATGACAACTTGAGAAAGTGATCATTTTATCAGGAGTAGATTCATTACTTGGGGCATATTATTTCAAAGGATGGGATAGTTGTAGATCCTGAGAAGATAGAAGCCATCAAAGAATGGCTAGTGCCAAAGAATGTAACAGAAGTCATATCCTTTATGGGTCTAGCTAGCTATTACATAAGGTTCATTGTAGGATTCTCAAGGATAGATCACCCTATAAATTCCTTGCAAATGAAGGAAAAGAAATTTCAATGGACAGAGGAATGTGAGAGAAGCTTCCAGCAATTGAAGCAACTATTAACCAGTTCTCCAACCTTGACGATTGTAGATTCAAATGAATACTTTGTAGTGTGTACAGATGCATGAAAAGAAGAACTGGGAGGATTCCTCAGTCATAATGGGTTCATAATATGTTACAAATCCAAGAAGTTGAAAGAGCATGAAAGGACCTATGCAACTCATGATTTGGAGTTGGCAACCATAGTACACGCTCTAGAGAAATGGAGACATTACCTCATGGGAAGGAGGTTCGAAATGAGGATAGAACATATCGATCTAAAGTAATTTTTTTATCAGCCAACCTTGAATGCTAGATAAAGTAGGTGGTTGGAGTTTCTCTATGAGTACGATTTTGATATCAAGCATATCCAAGGAAAGGAGAATAAAGTGGTTGATGCACTTAGTAGGAGAGTGCATGAATTGCATGCTACGACCATTAGCATGTATAAAAATGATATAAAGGGCATATTTTTGGAAGTTGCAAGTGCAGACTTGCAGTATAGGAAATTGGTAGAGAAGGTACATCAAGGTAAGACATTGCAAGGAGTGGAAGATTATAAGCTTGGAGTTGATGGAAAGCTCCTATAAAAAAACATAGCTTATGTACCTAATGTCTAGGATTTGAAACTTATGATTTTGAAATAAATGCATAATGTACCTTATGTTGGGCACCCTGGATATCAAAAAACTATGGAAGAAAGTGAAATACTCTAGAAACCTGGGATATCCAACTAATTGGGCAATAGTTGGGCCAGAGTTGCTCAAGGAAATGGAAGAAAAAATGATAAAAATTAAGCAGAATTTGAAAGTTGCCCAAGACATGAAGAAACGTTATGCTAATAAGAACAGAACCCACAGAGAGTTTAAAGTGGGTGACCATGTTTTCCTGAAAGTAAAATCCAATAGAAGTTCCTTGAAGCTGGGAAACTGTTAGAAGTTGGAAGCCAGATTTTGTGGACCATTAGAAATCCTAGAAAGAATTGGGTCAGTTGCATATATGCTTACATTACCTGCATCCATGATTGTACATAATGTGTTTCATGTTTCATTACTTAGGAAATATATACCTGATGCTAATCATGTAATCGATTGGAATGTGATTCAGGTGGAGCAAGAATGTGTCTTGCAAGTGCATCATGTGCACATATTGGACTGAAAAAGAAAACATCTCCAGAATCGATCCACAGGGCTTGTAAAGGTCCAATGGACCTGGTATGTCCTTGAGGATGCGACATGGGAGCATGACGATGATATGTGGGTAGAATAACCACATATTTTTGCATATTTTGGAAATCTTGTTGATGTTGTGTAAAGAGTTGCACTGAGGACAGTGCAAAAGTAAGGGGAGGGGATTGTAATATCCCCAAGGACGAGCCCCTGTTGTATTTTTTAATTGTAAAATATGTTTTGTATGTTGGTAAGCTGAGTGTTGATAAGTTGGTGGGATTATGTGTTGTTAGGCCGAAGAGCCTAAGTGTTAAAGTCCAGGAGCCTGTTTTTGTATATGTAATTATGCAGAACATTAATAAAGATTAAACATCATTGCGTGCAGACTGGCCATGAAGAAAGAGTGATGGGAGACTAAGATTCCAAAGGGTGGGTAAGGGAAAAAGGGGTTGAAACATTGGAAAGAGGGGCTAATATTAGGGGATTAAGTCCTTGAGAACAATAATTTATTATTATTCCAAAGCTGTGTGATAAACATGTTTTTATCCTAAGTCTTGGGAGAGGCAACACATGCAACTCCAACGTGTGCAAAAGGGAAAAGATGCAACTCCAGGAAGAAAAGTGTCGACCTGGGCGCATGTAGTTTAAAGATGAAGCATAAGATAAGTTGGGGTTTTGTTCTGCCAGTTTCCCAATCCTCCATCTGAAACCATGAGACCTCTGTGATCGACCTCTTCTTAATTTTTATTATCACGCATTCCTGAAAACAAGAACTGGAAGTCAACCGATGTATTCCTATGAATCCCATGGCCTGTTTATTGGACCTTTGAAATATTCATGCATGCACCTGACACCAAAATCCATGATTCATTATGTGTCTTCTGAGGAACCCAACACCTGAGTAATTTCCTTAGTTGTGTCATTTTTTAGCGTGGGTTGTTGCCACCTGCGTGCCATGCCAATCTATTGTTGATATTTTCATCCCTGTGTGAATGAGTGTTGAACGATTGATGTTGTCCTCACCTAGCTGGAGATGAGTCGAGGAGTGTGTTGAAGAAGTGGGTTGTTAGGAATGTGGTAGAAGAGGCAGGTTGTCAGGCCTTTGAGAAGCTCTCTCTAGGTGAGAGAGAGTCTGTTGGGAAGTAGTTTTCTCCCAGAGAGAGTCCAACACCAGCTACAAAGCTCTGAGAATTTCTGATCTGGCCTGTTTTCGAGACCCATAGAGGGAGGTGAAGCACCGATGGACTGTTCTTGTGAAAGTGTATACTCCTAGGTGGAATAGGCATGTGGGGAATGAGAGTCTGTGAGTAGTGGGCGTAAGAAGGCTCCTGGAGAGAATCCTTCTGGTTGCTCTGTGCAGTTTTCCTGTAACCTCAACCTAGTTTAGGATTCCCTTGCCCTGGGTGGAGCTTGGTCCCAGCTCGGGGGTGACCCACTACTGAGCGTGATGATAATAGTGTTCTAAGGCTGGGAGGTTCATGGAAGGTCTGCACGTAGTTGGTGGAGATACTACAGTTTCAAAGATAAGTATCATTTTGTGTTTAATTTAAATTAAAATGCATGTATGTGATGCTTGTAATATTATCATGTATTCCATTGCAATGATATTTATTTTTTCAATTAAGATTCTTGAGAGAGGATTAACGAAGGTTTGTTATGAAAAAAAGAAAGATTGGGATGAGAGAGTCCCAACAGTTTTGTGTGCTTACAGGACAACCGTGAAGAAACTCCACAAGTATACTCCATTTCATCTAGTCTATGGGAAAGAGGTTGTGGTACTTGTAGAGTTCATTACCTCGAGTCTATACATTGTGCATATTACACACATGTCAGAGGATGAATCATTCACGTAGAGGGTTACAAAGTTGCAATAACTTGAAGAGAAAAGGTTTTTAGTAGACTTTCATCAATCAGTTGAGAAATCTAGGAAGAAGGCTTGGCATGATAGGCACATTAAGACTAAAAACTTCATGCAAGGAGATAAAGTCCTACTTTATGACAGTCAATACCAGAAACATCTAGGTAAGTTGTGCATACACTGGTTGGGCCCATTTATAGTTGTTGAGATCCGACACTCTGGCGCAGTCAGACTAGCGCAACTAGATGGTATAATTCGACTAGGATGGGTGAATGACACTCATGTGAAACCCTATATCTCTCAGTACTAAGATAAAGGATTGTTTCTCTATTCCAAAGGACAATGTATAGTAGTTATATTTGAATTTCTACAAAAATTTTGTTTGTTTTTTTGAAATTCAGTTAATAAATTCGGAGTGTACATTGTTGTGTCGTGACATGTATTTCGATTTTCCGTCTAAGTATTACTTTGGTGCAGAACTACTTACTCAACAATGTAGGATCAGAAGATCCACGAGTCCATTAAATACAGTCATTAAATTTGACGAAGATCCCATTTTGGTCGGAGCAGGGAAAATCCGAATGCAATCCTAGTCCATGTGCCACACGAACTCGATCCATTCATAGCCTCTATGACTGCTATAGCAACTCGTCCGAACTCTGTTAAAACATAAAGTCATGATATGCAAAGATTTCATCGGTAATCATGCCAGGATTCTCATCCATTCAAACTATAAGGTCTAAAGTCAGCCACGTCCCTAACCAACTGGTTCAATAAATGTTAGAATCACCCGATAGATTTACCCCATTAACAGTCCCATCGGATAACTCAGCTTCCAGTTGCATATATAGGATTAATGATGAGTGGCATTAACAGTTATTACAAAAAATTCTACCTAAGCCTGATTATAAGGTTGTGTGAACTCGATGTAAGACATGTTGTTTCCCAGAGAGAAATTTGTGCCTTGCAATTTCTGAATTTTAATCATGCCTGTGCAATCCCTCGACCCTCACTCATGATCTCGAATCCCATTTAGCCTGTCAAAGTCTGTTGATAGTCCATAGTCATTATGCTGAGAGATACAAGAAGCAGGAGTTCAGTTTCCAAAGATACAGTTTCGGATGAGCCATGTGATCCCCGGTTCGAGATCGTGGGTGATCTTAAGGGAAAGGTTGAGCAGGTGAAACTACTCGACCTCGACCTAACATACTAGGTCTTGTTCCCACAATTGAACATTGATGTGTTCTGGAATGTGACTCCAAATGATTTGGGAGGGATGCAATTCATTCCAAAGCTATATTTCATCAACCTCTTCAACTCCAGCATCATGAATCTCTGAGACTTGCCAGTTTTCGACGCTATTGGCGAGGTTGCATGGTGTACTAATTTCCTTATCATCCACATACATGACATGATCTTATGGATCAAAATAGTGTATCCCATACATGCATAGGATATCCATCAACTCACAGGCCTATCCATCGAAGGTGAATACGTATCAAAAGGATTTCAAGGTCCTGGGGGAGTGCACACTGGATGCCTTGTCGGTAGCATATTTTTACGCCAATGGAGCATTATTCATCTGGTGTATCTACTTGATATAAGAACTCCTGGTAGCATGCAAGGAAGCTCAATAGAAGGGAGACACCTTCACCTATGGATACTTGCTATTTGTGTTCTCGATGCTGAAGTGGACACCACCTTTAGGAAGACCGCTATCACCAATAGATAAAGGTCAACTTGTTTGAGCCTTGGCACTCAAGGTTGGACTCAGAGAGCACATCATTCAACAACGCAAAGTCCTTAAAATGGTATAACTGGTTGCTTGACACAACTCATAGGTTGCACATACCTTCGAAATTTCGCAACCTAAACATGGGAACATCATGTTCAACCTGAACCGCCACCACAACTTTGTCTGGCCAAGGCATACCAAGTTAGAAGAATTCCACTCTCAGATGTTTCCGTTCTACCTGGATGAAGAGGCCTTTGACAAGGAGGTCATGTCATGGCCAGGAGTGAAGCACAACACATGCAATTCAGGGATGCACTATCTTTTACCCCTGGAGCTCCTGAAGAAAAAGGTATAGGAAGCAGGGGTAGGACCGAGCTCGGGACCAAAGGAGAAAAATAAATATGCTCCAATGCATATAGAATCAGAGGAGGAGGATGAAGAGATGCAGCCACTGGAACGCAAGAAGAGGACATTTCCCATCTTCCCGCATCTTCCAAAACAAGCTATGTTAACAGCTAAATATGTCAATGACATCCTAAATGCTACTTTCATTGGAGACCCATTGGTCAAGAAACCTAGGACATGTCTCTCCCCCATGAAGATCTTGAACCCTCATCCTATATCATCAACCATCCCTCGTGTTATCACATAATGTTTTATGGAGTCATATGTGTTCATTGTTGGTACCTAAGTCTGTAATTTTTCCCTGTCCCTCTCATTTTCATAGGACAAATCTTAAATTTTTCCCCTTTTGGCTTGTAAATTTTTCTCTACTTGTGTCCTCGTTTTACTTAAATATATTACCCGAGAGAAACCTTTCCCCCAAGCCCCTCTATTTTTCTCCGGGGACGAGAAATCGCCTCCTATGTTTCAGTCACTGGTCTCCCTGTTTTCCCAAGCCCACAACAAAATTGTCCAGGTCCTTGTTCACAAAGGCTACAACCTTTAGAATGAAGTGAAACTTTTGGAACAGTTTATTCGGACTTGAAGCACAAGTAGTAAGCAAGTCCATTTTGCGACGATGGGAATCCCCTGTGAAGATTCGATTGGCGGCCCTTAGGTATTTCAATTTTTAGAATTGCATGAAGTATAGTGCAATGAAAAGAGTCTAAGCCCAAAGCGATCACGAGTCGTTGATCTTAAAGTGGACAGGGGGAAGTTGATCCAAGTGTTCAGGGAAATGAGCTTCAGGAGTTTCGAAGTGAGAAGTGCATTAAACTTTCAGAGAACTGAAGCTCGAACTCCTAAAGCAATTGTGGACCATTGATATCAAAATCAATAGGGATCCGTTGATCTTAGCAACAATGCTTCCAGAAGGCCAAAAGTCCTGAAGTCCCGAAGAGGATCTTGGCCATCCGAATCCATAATTCCACATGTCATCAGATCTATCACTCCAGGAGTTTTACTTCAGGAGATTTAAAATGAGAAAAGTGCCCGAAGTCCCGAAGTGACTGAAGTACCAAAGCGCCCGAAGTCCCGAAGTGGCTGAAGTGTCGAAGTGACCAAAGTGCCAAAGTGGTCGAAGGCCCTAACTGAATCTGAGTCATTGATTAGCAAGATCCACGTGTCGTTAGATCCATAATTCCAGGTAAAGGTGCATGGAAGAGGATGAGGTTTGAGATTTAATTTTCCCGAAGCCTGGAGACCCGAAATGGATCTCGGTCGTCCACATCCAGGATCCATGCGATGCCAGATCTAGATATCTAGAGGAAAGTGAAGGGGGAAAGGCCCAAAGACCCGAAGGAGATCTCGATCATTTATCAATAAGGGAGAAGAAGGGTCATGGATCTAATGTAAGGGGTCAAAGTCCTAAAGCATAATCATAGTTGTTGATTCAAGAGGGCCATGCGTCATCAGATCCATAGCTCCGAGTAAAAGTAGTTGAAGGCAGAGGAGGTTTGAGATTTGATTTTCCCAGAGTTCAGAGACCTGAAGAAGATCTCAACCATTGATCTTAGGAGGGACATGGTTTATCATATCGCCAGCCCCTGATAAAAGAACATAGAATATCCAAAGGAAAGGTTGCTAGCACCCGAGCACTGAAGCACCAAGTTCGTGGAAGATGTCAGCACAGACACATGGCATCCATCTAGCGCTGACAGATATCACTCATTTCAAGTGTTTTAGACATGATTTCAACCTATTTTTGAGTGACACATGCCACCTCTCTGTCCATGACATATCAGTATGGTAATGTCAAGCCTCCACATCAGATCATCCTCTAAGATATTTTATTGTTCAGTGCCAAAAGTAGCGTCCCATCCCAATGAACGCTTTTGGCAGATCCCAAAGTTGGCGGGTGGATAAGATTGGTAGTAGCGCTAAATCTAACAGGTGTTCCTAGATCTCAGATCGGGACTATATCTATGGACATAGTTCATTGCGGGGATGCAACATGATCGGGCGATAATTTTATTGAGCAGTCCCACAATTGAAACCATGGTAAGTCAATAGTGATACGTGGAAAAAGGTGATGGATTATGGGCCCAAAAGAAGTCTAAATCCAAACTGCTTTTGACGGGCCTGTAATCTCATGTTTATATGGCATCCTATCAGAGATCAGCGTGTGGCCACCCCCTAAGAATTAGGTCTCATTCAATATATGAGAAAAAGAAGTTAATGGAAGGTAGGTTTGGTGGTTGAAACCTTGACTCACCCCATAAATGGAAAGCATGGAAGGCCCAACTATGGAGACTGAATCATCAGCCTGCGATTACCCTGTGGACATATTTTTCTGCAAACCCATGTCGATCTGAGCTCAATTCTGACAAAGGGATGCACACTCAGTCTGTTAGAAGAAAGAACAAATGAAAGGATTTGAATGTAGCAGCCAGGTCACACTCCTGGTAGTGGTGGAATGGTCTGAGTATAAATAGGTAGTTTTGGTATTTTGTTAAGGTTGTCAACTGTTTGAGAAGAGCTCCCTATTTTGTAATGTTTTGATGCCAGAATTGTTCTGTGGTTATGTATCAAATTTGAGACTTTCATGTTAATAGAAGTCAGCGTCTTTTCATCTCTCTGTAAAAACTAGGCTAAAACACTCGGGCATGGAGAATCTAGTTGAGGGTTGTTATTTTGTTGTAATGTAGGTTTGATTACAGTGGTATCATGACCAGTTTTAGTCATTTCCCTTATTATCTTTATCCCTCTTACATTGAATGGATCAGGCATGGAGGATCCAGTCGAGTTGTTGTAGATGCATTGTGATGTAGGTTTGATCATTGTGCTTTTGTGACTTTGTTGTTTGGACATATTTCAGTGTCTGAAACTTGAGCTCAAGAGTTATCTTGAGTCTGAGATTTTCTTCTCCAAGATGCTTGAAATCCATGATGCTCATAGCAGTCTTTTTCACCTTTCTCACTAAGTCTTCCCTCTACTCACACTTAAACTCAATTCATTGACTGAAGTTAATGTGACTCTCACTTCCCTGTGCATTTCTTGTCTAGTTCTGTGTTGAACATCATTCATATATTGAGTGTTTTCCATTGACCTCCACTCATATAAAACCAACATCCACCAAAAACTCTGATGGGTATTGGGCTTATCCTCCCGCAATCTGAGGGTGACTCTTAGTTCTAACATTCTTGGTGTCGTTTCCAGAGAATGAATTGAAGACATTTCTCTAGGTAAGAACGACAAATAAATTTTTATTTTGAAGGTGCATTAGATATCAATACCATTGAAGATTGCAAATTTCACCTGGTGACTCCACTATTTCAGTTGTGGCTCTGAAATGTAGACACACGAGGTCTACTCCAGAGTTGCCTCTAGTGACACCTGACGCTGACCTAGAGAAAATTATCATAAAAGGAAAAACCCCTCAAGAGGGGATTTCGACGATTGTAGCAGGTGATTATGGTAAGTTACATGATCCTTATTTGAAAACTCTAGTAGTTGCTTCTAATTCTCTTGTTATATAGTCTGATGGATTTTCAAGAACTTTAAATTTTGGGAGTTTTCCTGTTGATTTATCACCTCCTAGTCTCGGATTGGAAGGAGAAATATTTGACACCCCTATTACCCCTGAAGTGGTACAATGGTTTATACCTAGGACCTCACAAGACTTCCCAACTCCAGGCTTTACCACTCCTCCCCCTATTAGAGTTGTTTCATTTATAGAAGGGGAAACCTCTGTCCCCTCGAGCCCTACGGATTTTTCCCCCAACAATCAGTCATTTCCTCTTTCTCCCAGAGACACAGCTATAGTCATACCTGTCCCAACTCCATATCCTCCCATTTCTCCTCCAGTTCACGTCTAAATGGCAGGTGCTAATCCTCCTAGGATCAAGATGGCTGAGATATTTGTTGCTAGATACATCCCTCTGGTTTTACCACAGCCTATGAATTCTCTCCCAGCCACAGAATACCTTAATTACATGCCCCATTTCACAACAGAGGGAGACATAACTGCAGAAGAGTACCTTTCATCTTTTTATAGATTTACAAAAATCCATGCCATTGAAAATGAAGATGTGTGGATGAGAGTTTTTGTACAGAGCCTTGATGGTGATTCCAGTGATTGGTTTAAAGACTTTCCATCTAGATCTCTTGATGGGATTGATTCTCTGGAAGATTCATTCTTAAGAGATTGGGGGAATAAAAAATATTTCCTTTATTATATCATAGAATTCAGGGCACTTAAGAGAGAAGAGGGGGAATTGTTTTCAGACTTCTCGAAGAGATTTAATAAGATGTATAAAAAGATTCCCACCGAAATTAAACCTACATAAATCTCTGCCAAGATTACTTATTCCAGTGCCTTTGACCCTGCGTTTTGCCTCCTGTTGAGAGAAAGAAGAGCTACCTCCTTGGCTCATATGCAAGATGTAGCCCTTGAAGTAGAATCCAATATATTGGCAGTTGACAAACTTAGGAGTAAGGTCGATAGAGAAAGAAGAAAAGGTAGGTCTGAAGCTTCGACTTCTAGTTCATTTGCTTCCCCCCCTCAAATGGATGAAGTGACCAAGCTACTAAAATCACTTTCTACTAAAATGGAAAGGTGGGAATTGGAGGGAACGTAGAGCTATAGGAATACCCAAAAGGATGATAATAGGGGTAACTTCAAAAGACCAAATAATGTCCCTTAGATCATCTAAAGAGATCAAAGAAACAGGGATAGGGATGATCATAAAATTCAAGATCCTCTCTAAAATAACCTTTTTACTGATGAAAAAGGAGAGGACAAAGATTTTGATCCTAAAATCCATTTTCTTGGCGACACCTCCTCTTTTCCTCATCTAACCCAATCTGCATATGAGGAGTCTCTCATGGATAGCCAACTAAATGAGTTGAGCAAGGGGGAAAAGACCAGCAATAATCCCAATAGATATAGCCTGAGGTCAAAGAAAAAAGAAGGGAATATGGATCTTTCGAATCAACCTGTGAGAGTAGAGAAGCCTGCTAAATATGTAGCAGACAACAATAAAGAAAAGGAGGCACAAACTCCCCCACCAGTGGTCAAAATCCCAATCCCAGAAGTGAAGGACATTCTAAAGTCTCCATCCTCTTTCATCTTTGAGCATGAGATTCAAAAGATTAGGATCCTTGTACCTCTTTCAAAGTTAGTCGAGCACGAGGGATTCAAAAGGTGCCTCTTTAAAATATTGCATCTTGAACCTTCATCTCATTCCACAGACTCAATCAACCTCCAAGATGAAAATCCAGTTATCATACTAGGACCTTTGGTAGAGGATAGAAATGATTCCTCACCTCCTTTTTATACATCATTGAATATTCATGACAAATTATTGCACAACTTCTTGATGGATTCATGGGTGTCTCACAATCTCATGCCTAAAATTGTCATGGATGAACTCGGGTTGGAGGTTACAAAAACCTACCACGACTTGTATTCATTCGATTCTAGGAAGGTGAAATGCCTCAGGATGATTAAAGACTTGGATGTCTCCTTGTTCCAACTACCAATGAAGAGTGTGGTCATGGACATAGTGGTAGTTGATGTCCCCCTTAAGTTTGGGATGCTCTTGTCTAGATCATGGATCAAAAGACTGGGGGGATCTTTGCAGATGGATATTTCATATGCCACCATCCCTCTGTTTGGAGGGGAACAAAGAAGGATTTATAGAGAAGAACAACTTTCCTACATTATCAATGACGAAACCAATCCCATCAACCACCCCATTTTATCAGTCGATACAGATTTAGGAACCAGTATATTGCAACTCTCTGGTTTTCCTCATCCACCTATTGAAATAAGAATACATCCTATTACCTTTTATTAAGATCCTTCCCCAAGACCTTTGTTTGGATTTTTTCTTTTGATGGGGCCTCTTCTAGGAAAGGCACTGGTGCTAGAGTGGTTTTTATTTCTCCTACCCAAGAGACTATAGCTCTGTCCTGGAAGTTGGAATTTGAAACAACAAAAACCATGGCAGAATATGAGGCTCTTGTCTTGGGTTTGAGAGTTGCCAAGGATATGAAAATTGAGGAGCTAGCAGTGTTTGGAGATGTTGAGTTGATGGTTCATCAAATAAAAAATATGTATCATGTTAAGCACCCAAGTTTACATGCCTATAGAAATGAGGTGTGGGATATGATTGACAGTTTCTTATTGACTTTTAATATTTCATTTATTCCAAGGGAGGAGAAATCTGTGGCATATTCCTTGGTGGTCTCAGCAAGAAATTTTAAGGTCCCTTTGCCCCCCAAACTCAAGTATGAGTTGGAGATAAAATACAAACCCTCTATTCCTGACAATGTCAAACATTGGAAGGTCTTTGAGGATGATATTGAGATAAAAAAGTTCCTTGAGACCGTGGATGAGTTTTTTGATATGCATATTGATCAGGATCAGGATTCTGAAGAAATCCCTCATCCTGATGTTTTCATGAATAAGATTTCTAACCATAATATTGTTCAGTTGCCTAGAAACCATATTCCAAAGGGACTTGTCCCTTTGGAGAGATTGTTTGACAGAAATGATGTTGTTGTAAAAGTTGAAGGATCAACTGAAGAGGTTGATGTGACTAAATGCAATCTAGGGACGGAGGAGGATCCCAAATGGGTTGAATTGTCTAGTAGCTTATCAAAGGAGAAAAGTGTTGAGTATGTCAGACTTTTGAAGGAGTTCGTTGATGTGTTTTCTTGTACATACGAGGATTTGAGAACATATGACACCAGTATCATTGAACACAAAATCCATTTGAAAGAAGATGATAAGCCATTCAAACAGAAGCTCATACAAATAAACCTCGTGTTGCTTCTGATTATGGAAAAGGAAGTGAAGAAGTTGTTGGATGCACAGATCATCATCCCCTTGAGGTTTTCAGAGTGGGTGGCTAATTTGGTGCCTGTCAAGAAGAAGAATGCGGAAATCCAATTGTGTGTCGATTTCATAAATTTGAACAGAAGCTCCAAAAAGGATAATTACCCCTTACTGAAAATGGAGCACATTTTGCAGAGAGTGACGGGTTCGCCCTGGATGTCTATGGTCAATGTTTTCTTCGAGTATTACACATTATTTTGGTCAATCTGGTGATGTCTCTATAGTTATGTGTTCAGGCTCTCATAAGGACTTTTTGCCTGAGAAAATTTACTGTTGTCTTCTTCCACAAAACATATTTTTAAGATGAGTTTGCAAGCTGACTATGTTGTAGGGTGTGAGAATCTTGAGTCTCATAGGCAACCCTATACCTAGCCTACGAGGTGTTTGCAATCTTCTCTATAGGTAGGGTGCAAACCTGTTTTGAAGATTAAAAGGAAGAGGAAGTTACGAAGGTTCTAGAAGAGTATCTTATAGAAAATGAGTTGGCATTCACATGGTTGGAATCCTACTGACTTCTCATATTTAGTGGGGTCATCCTCATTCCTTTAACCATCTCTCCTTCTCCTATATAATGAAGGGTTTCTCAAGGAAGAGGTTAAGAAATATTGAATGGAGAATTGATGAAAGAATTGTGTGAAGAACCCCGTTTGGATTGAATCTTGAAGACTCTATTTGTCTATCAATTTTTACTGGATCTTCTTCATGCAAGTGTAGAGAAAGTGTGTGTGTTGGAACCAAATACCACTGAAAGGAATCTTGTGAAATCAAGGTGATCTGGTTGTATCTTCTACTTTCATTTAATATAATACAACGACATGTCCCTTTCCCATAAAATCACTCTTATTTTATTGCATAACTCCTTGATCATATGCATAGGTTGACATTGAATATACTTTGCTATCTTCACTTTGGTTGGTTTGTGTTGTCTTGGACCTGATCTCACAAGAGCACCGGAGTGAAGTAGGAACAACAGAGACCTAAGGAAGCGATATAAAGGTATGTCACTCATTCCTTCTTGGTAGTATATTCAATGATTGCAACTTAGAGAAAGAGTCATGTCTTGTCCTATTTTGTTCTAGATCTGGGTGGATCTAGGGAGATCTGTTAGTGTCTGCATATACCGATTTGTCTTGTAACAAAATTGGCGAATCCACTGGGGATACAACTCATTTTGTTGTATTTTGTTGGCCATTTGTTCTTGGTCTACCTATTTCATTGCCAACCAGTCTCTGAGTCTGTAGGAGACCCTTATAGACTCTCTAGACCTAGAAGTTCACTCAAAAATTTTGTCCCTTTTCCAAATTTTCATAATTTACAAACCTTCTCACACTGTACCTCTTTGTAGCCTGCGAGAACCTTTCATTTTCGCACCCCACTGTTCAGTCCAGTGCGACATCCTCACACCTTGCTAGTGTCCAGACTGTGAGAATGCCTCATTCTCACACTGTACTCCACTACTAGGTTGCAAACCCATTTACAAAAGTTTTGGATCAGGTGTTCTTGTCTTTTTTGATGCCCAGATTTGTTTGTTCATCTGGGAAGAAATTATTTTTCCAGTGTTTGACTATTTCTTGACTTCAAATCTTGCGGTTGATTAGTTTTCAGAGATCAAAAACTCTTCTTAATCTTTTTCCCAGTTTTTACTTCTCAACCTTTTACCAAAGAGGGTATAATATTGGATTCTGAGATCTGAGTGCTTGTTTGGTCAAAAGTATTTGATCGGTTTAAAATTTGGGATTATTATTTCTTTAGATTGCTTGCTTCTTGGAAAAGTTCTTTGTCCGTATACATTTCAAGAAATTTTTTCTTGTCGATTTTTATTTTTATCTCCATTGAAAGATTTGATTTGGGCGTTTATTGAGTATTGTTTTTTATTTGGTTGCTTACCTTTTCTTAGCTCCATCCCTATTTTTGGCTTCTAAAAAAAATAAAATTTAAAGTCTTGTTCTTTTAAGAAATCATTCAGAAAATATTGGCATTAAAAGAGAACGAATAGTGAATTTACATTATCCATGATTGTTTGGTACTACATTTGAAAAGAGAATTGTACATCATAGTTTACATTGTTCCAGAAAAACTCATTTCTCCCTATTGTAGATAAAATATATAGAACGAAAGTTTGTATCATTCATATCTATTTACGCAAAGTTGGGTCTAAGTCTTATAGAACACCAGTTTCATCTCAACCTCTCTCTTGAGTAACAACCTTTAATAATATTGCGCAATTTTTAAAATTCAACTAGTAACTTTTTCTAGGGTTCTTTTGCACCAACATTTTCTAGGCTAGAGCTTTGGAATAGGCAGTGAGACACACTCTCCAAAGCACAAAACACATAATAGTATCTTGTGATAAGGAGTATCAAATTCCATTTGCATCATTTTGTCCTGGGAAGCCCTTCTCACACAAGGGTCAAACCTAAGGTCGCATTGAGATTGACAGAGTTACTCACCCTGCTTTGTTGATATTGGTGTAGAGATTGCACATATTATAGGGGTCACTTGAAGGTATACCCACAATGATGAGTGGAAGCCTCTCAAGTTGATTTCGAGCTAGATACCCTGCCCTTGCATGTGGATCGGACTGTCGACTTTTTCCCCAGGTATCATTATTGTTTTTGGTAACCTTAGTAGCCTATATTCTTACGGTCTTACACAAGGTGACTTTGGATGGGTAAGTCTTCACGATACATGGAATCGATGTTGGCCAGACTCACTCGGGCTCCTTGGAGGGTATACCCACAATTATGTGTGGGAACTTGCACCAGGGTGTAATTCCGTTAAGCAGGTCGTCAACATAACTTTTCCACCCTAGCCCAGCCCCTTCTTGTCTCATCATCGTGACAATGGATTTCATCACCAACTAGTGACTTCATAATTGGAAGGTCTTGTTTGCTTGGTTTTGATTCCTAGATTTTACTAGCGCGTGTTGTTTGTTTACCTAAGTTGGCCATAGAATTTATTTCGTAAGATTTTAACTCGATCACAATTGACCCTCCATGTCATTCATGTAGAATGTAAGGCCTACCCCCAGAAGATCTAGAAGGTTCTCAACCCTTGCCTACCAACTCACCGAAGGGCTCTCTTGAATAGAGTGAAGTCCAAGACGTTGCCACTCCATAAATGTAAAGAACTAACTCTTTAGAACGGTTCTGAATTACCAATTCTCGAGAGGACTTCTGACTTCCTCCTGACTCTGTGAGACGTATTGTTCGAGTGAATTCTTTCGGAGAAATAGTTGTTGAGTCTTATGGATTACCAACTAGACCTTTCACAGGACCTGAGGGTCAAGATCCTTTTTGGACTACTGACATTTTTAGACGATATCTCTTTGGCTCAGGAGCAATCTTTGATATCACTATCACACCTGAGATGCCTGAAACATCTGATCCATACGCAATACCTTTTACTATTTCCTATTATTTTCCTAGTTCAGACACTCTGCCAATCGACCACATCTTGACTATCCCCCTACAAACGGTCCATTACAAAATGGTCCCAGATACTATGAGTCCTCACACCGGGTTTACGGTGGCTAGATAAGCTCCCATTAGCACACCTCTTTTGCATAGATTCACCCCAACACTTCCCCCCTGATATCATGCGTGGAATGCTTCTATTCTCGCTCCTACACAAATCCCATCCTGGACTCCTGACATTTCCACTCCTTCTGGGTACCATATCATTGTTGGTTTCATTTTGAAACTTCCTCGACCCCCTTTCATAGGACCTCTTCCATCCCCTATTGAAGGCACCAACCCTAGTGGAACCATCCCATCTTTCACACCTAATCACCAGATTCCTATCGGTGGACAATTTCACCAAGGAGGCCAAACCCAATCCCCTTTTGTAAGAAAAATCCCAATTGGGATGCAACCCCTAATTAGAGGGAAACCCCAACCTACCCCACCCTATGGACAAAACATACCTCCATCCTTGGCCCAGTATTGGAACCATCTTATCCAAAACAATCCTCACTCAACTGGGGGGCAACAGCCTCAAGCTAGCTCCTTCATACCCCCTAGTACAAGCCAAACATATCCAGGTATGTCCAATCCTATTTAGGGCTCGAATGCTCAACCCCATGCCCTTGTTCAAGGGAACAACCCCAACCAATACAACCCTATAAATTACTTGCCTCCACACCAACAATCGAATCTACCCATATCTTCGCATTATATGCAAACTACTTATGGTCCTACTGGTATACCTACGGGGTTCCCTCCCCAAAGTCACTAGTACCCACATGTGAATAGATAGTTACCCTTGTTAGCCACCCTAGACCTCACTGATCTGTCGAGAATTTTAAATGATCCGATCTTTCACTCTCTGCAATGGTCCACGATACCGACCAAACTACCATCCAACATCCCTAAATTCGATGGTAAACCAAGAGAGGACCCGAACAATCATGTAATGACTTTTCACCTTTGGTGTTCATCCAACTCTTTGATGGATGACTCTATTCGTTTACACCTTTTTCAATGAAATCTCACAGGTTCCGCCACGAAGTGGTATATAGAATTACCACAAGGCTTCTTCACCGACTTCAACACCTTCGCTATGGCTTTCCTCACCCACTACCAGTTACTGATCTGTTATGAAATGGGAACCAAAATTTTGAGTTCTTTCAAACAAACCAAAGCCACTCATATCTCTGATCACATTCATGAGTGGCAACAAAGATGCCATCTCATCAAACTCAAACTTCTAGATCAGTTGCTGGCAAATTGGTTCAAGAAATCATTCGTGAATGACATCGCTCGTGACATCGCCATGGGTGGATTTTTCACAAAAGAAAAAGTGATCAGTTGTGCTCAATACCTCAACCTCGTTTACTCACAAACAGGTACTCTTTACAACTTACTCTCTGGCACACCTCGCCCTTCTGCTTCTGCTACTTCAACTACTCCTGTTGCTTCTCATGCAGTTGACGGTGTGATTGGCACTTTCCATGCCTAACCCCATTATGTACAAGCCTCTAGCAACAACCCCAAATCCATTTCTTCTAGTGTTCAAAATGATTTGTCTCCTACTCCTCCCACCAGAAAGACTTCTGAGGTGAAATCTGTTCAATCTACCGCCGCCGAAAAAAATAAATCCAAAAAAGGGAAGGGTAAGAACAAGGAGGATAAAAATAATCTGCAATATGAGAAGACCAAAACACAACCTGTTGACGATAAGGATAATCTCAAACCCCGATACCCTTGTCTTATCTGTGGTGATGATCACTACACTAAGGATTGTCCAAGACGAGCCGAGGTTACTAAGTTCCTTCAAGGGACCCCGAAATCGGCTACTCTGGCCGTGTTGTCACAACCCTTCCCTTCTCAACAACCGGCCCAATTGGTCATTCATGACCAACCTTCCCCCTCCACTACATCCTATGTCTTAATGTGTACAGGTGATTCAAAGAAGAATGACATCACACTTACCACTTGAGCCAAAGATTATTCTTCCTCCAAAGAGAAGGTTGATGAAATACCTCCTTTGTTGGTCTAACCATCTCCCACGACTCCACCTACCAATGGTCCTCTTCATCTCGAACGACCGAGCCTAGATACAGTTCTTCGCCCTCCCCCAAAGGGTGTTGTCCGAAAATCTACTTTCAATCCTCATGCCCGTGCTGCCCAGAACTACAGTATTGTCGAAGATCTGGCCCAAGCACCATCCGCGATGTCAGCCCTCGAAGTCCTTTAGATTTGTCCTATACAATGGAAGGCACTATTGAAATCTATTGTTTGAATCGACCCTACCGATACAAATTTAATAATTTTTGACTTGGAATATCACATTCCAAGGTTACCCCCTCAATTCGCATTTCAAATACAAGTTATTGTCTCCAACAAGAACATTTCTAGAACAATTATTGATGAGGGTGCCTCAACATGTGTCATGTCTATTACCTGCTAGAAATCCATCGACTCTCCTCCTTTAACTGAATCTCACAACACGCTCAAAGCCTTCAATGGCTCTATTTTTAATCCTTACGGTGTCCTCCCTTCGTTGCCTATTACGTTAGAAGGTAAAACGGTCAATTTTGAAGTGGAGGTCTTTGACGCTCCTCTCGATTACAACCTTCTACTTGGCCATAGCTGGATCGATTCCATGCATGCAGTTGTGTCCACTCTTTTCCATGTCATACATTTCCCACATCAAGGAAAAGTAATTACGGTGCACCAATTGACCTTCTTTAACTCCGATGCATGTACTGACAACGTACCTTTCATTGCAAAAACACCCCCTGGATATGAGAATGTCAGTGTCGGTCTTCTTAAATATTCCTCTTTGATGGGTACTTTTCCCATTCCACCACCCGATGTTCGACATCCGTTCATCGCCTCGATCAATATGAAATCCACCTCTGTTCGAGAAACCCCTGCGTCTTACGACCCGTGGATAGTACCCAACCCCGATGATCATATTCATTATGGCGACCAAATTCCTTTGAGTCCGATCGAATCCGCTTATCAATCCATTCAATCAGTAACCCCTTCTACCCCCTCTCTTGGTGATTTATCTCTGGATCCATTCCGCATCATTTTTCCTACAGACGAGATCATTATGTTTGTTATGTCCATGGAAGATACCCCTTGGGACGATTGACATCATTGTTCCATTCTCTTCCTGGAACAACACACCATTGAGAGTTACCAACGGATCTCGACCCCGTCGACCGTTGTCATCATTTCTACCATTCCCGAGTCTACACACGATATGTTCTACGATGGGAACGTAAGTAATATCTCACCCACCATCCCCCTCGACATATCCATCAAACCTGGAGTTGTCGAAAATGTGCATATTGGAGCTTCGTGTTCCCATGATGAAGTTGTCACCTACAAGTCTCTTTTCCAAGAATTTTGTGACATCCTCGCATGGAGCTATGAAGAAATGCTAGGTATTGACCCTGACATTGTCGTACATGCGATTAATACATACCTGGGCACTAAACCCATACGGCGACAACTTCGTCCGGCCCACCCACGTAAAGCAGTCGCTATCAAGCTTGAAGTTGAGAAACTTCTCAAAGATGGATTTATTTACCCTGTGGCTCTAACGAACTGGGTTTCCAATCTTGTTCTAGTTAACAAGAAACAAGTTACAATCCATGTGTGCATTGATTATAGAGACATTAATAAAGCTTGTCCTAAAGACAACTTTCCTACCTGTTGACGGGCGAAATCGACCGTCCGTCAACTGAGAGAGTGGAATCATTCCAAGGTTTTCTAATAACCCAAGCCGTTTGGGATGAACCACCCTAACGGGTTTAGCGGCTTCGTTAGCCGATCTAAGGTCCTAAGAAAACAAAAAGAAAACTAATATAAACTAACTAATCTAAAACTATATAAAACAAATTAAACTAACTAATAAATAAAACTAACTAATAAACTAATCTAACTACTAAACAAACATAAACTAAAACTAATTATTAAAGAAAACTAATCTAATTATTAAAGCAATATAACTTATTCACAAAGTGTACAATATTGACAATTTACAGATTTAATTAAAACCTGAAAAACTCATTAAAATTCTGCCCTAAGACAGCGAGAGATATTTTTTGATTTTTATAATTTTATGAACAAGAAATAAAATAGAAAGCTAATTAAACTAAACTACAAATATATCTAACTAAAATACTAATAATATACTAAACAAATAAATAACAAATTGACCTGGAAACGCTCCAAGTTTGTCCCGTGTATGATGACTATGGTAGCAGATCGGAGGAAGGAAACTCGCACCGAATAATCCAGAGGATTCTCGTAAACGATAGTTGTAGTGATCTTTAAGTTTATTTACAAGACAAACAAGACATAAAAATCACAACAATTATATGATTTATAAATCTCCACAATTAGGTAAACCTGTATGCAAAAACTTATACTTAATAATTCAATTGATGAAGAAGAGAAATCTGTCATTCACAAACGGAATCAAGTAATTGCTGTGTTTTTAAGTAAAGGAAGAAATCAGATATGGATCATATTAATGAATTCATACCATTTGCAAAAGACTAAGATAGCTAAAGTAGTCACTAATCAAATGCAAAGTGATAAGCATAACATGAAACAAAAGATTGATATTATTAAAAGTTAAAGTTGTAGCAGAACATCAACTTCTGTCTCAGTCTGTATTAGATATCCATAATCATGGTTCTCCCACAAGCAAGGATGATCCTTATTACAAAAATAATAAGTATTTATAAGTTTTTCACAGGGTAAAACCTCCCTATGAAAGTTATAAACTGTTTACATGAAATCTGGGAGGATATCCCAATTTTAACTAAAATAGGGAACTACAATAAAACTAGAAACACAAATATCCTCTAAACTGTCCATCAAATCCCATGCAATTCGAATTCACCTAAAAAGGACCAGAAATGAACAAGTTAGAATGATATTTGTTAAATAAAATAATGAAAATCTAAATCTGTAGACCTAGCTACATAATCCTCTGATTCTGTAGCTAGTCTAAATAAGACACAGAATCAGAATTGAAATTAATTGAAAATCCTTTAAAGAATTCCATTTAATTGACATCCAATAGCCATTTGAAAATGAATTATTTAATTTGAAATTATTATACCATTCGAAATCAAACAGGATCCAAATCAATCAACTGATCATTGAGATATGCAGGTTCTGTTTCTTTTGTTACCACAAAATTGGGTTAACATAATCATGATCAAACAACAAGGAAATTGTTTCATATCCAATGCAATCAAAACAGAACTAATACTCGATTGAGCAAACCAATCCTTTGTACATGATTCAATAGTTTATATTCAAAATGAAATCCTTTATGTTAATTCAAAATAGAAAAACGAAATCATTTCTGGTAATTGGAAGCAAACAAAATTGTTTTTAATCTATTAAAAACAAACAGAGCTAATTCGGGGAAAACACAATCAGCTAATTCAAACCAAATCATTAAAAATCAGTGTTGAAAAATATACCTGGGCAGTAGGAAAATGATTCGATTTGGTCAAGATAATTTCGAGCTAACAGTGGCAGTGGTTGCCTCTCCATTTAAAAGAACAGAGCCTATTGTCTGGCAATTTGCTGACAGACTGCTTGATGAATCTTTGGATTGATCAAGGGTTTGATAGAGGGAAAGAGGCACAAGGCTGGACAAGGTAGATCGACTGAGAGAGGTTCTGAGATCCAGGTCTGGAGAAGTCATAAGAATTCTGGCAAATGCACACAGACCCAAAACGCATGTTCCAGCCACTGAAAATTGACCTGTAAAACAAGAGATAGATCTCTGTAGTAACTCACTTTCTGAGGAAACTGCCTGTGAGGAAGGTAAAGGGGCTAAAAATGGTTCTAGGGTTTCAACAGTTTGATCTAATTCAAAACCGTTTGCCCAGAATCGCTCACGCAAAAACGTGACTCTGGGGGCAATTACGGGGGTAGTCTTAAGCAATCTTCTCTGGAAAAAATGAAACCAAAGCTGACTCTGAACACCATGGGGGTTCAATTCTCCCTTCAAGAGCTAGGAGAGAACATATAGTGGACAGGGGTTTGGGTATGGTTTGGTCAAGGTATACACAGGACTCAAAACTCATAGATTTGCCCAAAAATCGACAGAGGTAACCTGGTAAGGAGGCAGGCATTAATGCCAAAGTGTGTGAGGGTAGTGGAGTTATTTTTTGGCTATGCATAATAGTTATTGCCAATAGTACCACCGTCGGCGTTCATAACTGTTCAACCTCACTATAGTTCACCAATCATGTCATTTTCCCAACCAATGAACCCAATAATAAATGTATAAACCAACGCACGCAATCAATGTTGTGCCAACGTTTCAAACCATCAACATTCAATTTAAAACCAATACCATATGTTTAACCATGTGACATGTGATGTATCAATTCATATCAAGAGTTTAAGCAAGGTACCAATGCAGTTTTGAGATAGGTGTGATATCAAATGAAATACATCAAAGGTTTAACCATGCGCCAATGTATTGTAACATATAATCAACATGCCAATAGTTATGAAAACAGGAACATAGGTATCATATTAAAAGATAATTATGAAGGATTTTACCACAACACCTATGTATCTTATATGAAAATGTTGGTCAAATAGATCAAACCAAAGAACATATAAATCCAATACCAATACATAACACCTTCAATGAAACAAAGTCACACAATCAATCCGAGAATGGCCAACGAGTACAAATCAAAAAGGCTTTACCAATTGCGTAATGATAAGTGAAAAGTAAGCGCAATGGGCATATCATCAAGAAGGACAACAAACAATGATTTTAATGTGACTTCGAAAGACTAATTTTTCATGCTCACAGTCATGAAAACAAAACGAAGGTAGATGTGCAAGTGTCGCAAAAACTAAAAGTGTCATTATTTGAAAATTGCGACGCAAAATTGATGTTTGCAAAACATTGGTGTAGGCAGCTCATAAGACAGTGGAAAAATGTGATTTGGCTGCCAACAATGGCGACACACTGGTAGAAGCAGTTATCTCTGTCAAAAGAAACAAATTCAGATTAGGACAGCAAAGATAATCTCAACTCAAAAATAACAACCAGAAAATCATATAAACATCATCATTAACCAACTATTCCAGCAGTGTTTCAAAAGATGAAAACTGATAACAGTCTTAAGATCAGCAAGTCACGATATTAAAGATAAAATATCCAATAATGTTGGCATAGCCACTGCTGCTAGTAGGCATCCATAGCCTCGACAGGGTTTCCATTTAACCCACTCTGACATCTGTATCCTGCCAAGAAGTTCTGGATCAGAATAAAGGACATTAAAGAGATTTCTTATTTGCAAATTTTCATATACCCAACATTGCTTCGCTGCCAGCAGGCCTGTTCAGTACCCCGACGAAGTTGTCTTGGCATCATGCATGCATTTACCCGTTGCCAGCAGACCTGTTCAGCATCCCGGTGGGCTTACAAGCACTTCCCACAGCTCTTATTAATAATTCACTTTGTTTTGTTTTTCATAGATATATAGTTGAGCGGGGTGATGCTGAAAATCATGATATTTTAACATATTTTTTCAGACCTCATCAAAAAAATTTAGAACTGTCCTTTATTTAGATTCAGAGATGTTTTATTTAAAAAAACAACTTCCTAAGATAGGGAGACATTTTTTGAGTCATTCCTTTACGGAAAAGGGACAGCGTAAAAATATAATAGATGATCATGGAAATCTTTACTCAGAGATCGAAATCAATTAACTTCTTTCAAACAACAGACTTTTCCAATACAGATATAAACTTCAACAATATACCATTGATGTTTGTACGAATTTCTCAGAAGTTATTTCAGCGAAGGAATTTTCTATTTTCCTTGTCTGAACAGTTCAAAAATTCAGGTATGTGTATTTCAACAGCAAAAACTGATAAGCATAAGGGAGGAATCAAAACACACCAGCGAAGAAAGATTTGAAAGCAAAGAAATCCACACAAAAAAAAACAAAAGAAAAAATGTACAGAAGGTGCATCTGAAAACCTCATGCAACAAATCCCTTGGGAAACTGAAAGGAAGAAAGGAAAATCATGTTGATGAGAAAGAATCCTTACTCGTGGTACCTTGGGTCAGGGTTGATTCATATTTATTTATCTCTTTACTTTTCCATTTAAGATTTTCATGACGATACTGCGTTTTTGAAAATAAACGTTCAACTAAAAGAAAAGAGAAAAAGATCAAGGGGACTTCCCTAACAATAGCCGTATTATGGTTCTCGTGGTGCACCCACTTGCATTCATGACTGCATTATTACAAAGAGAAATAGTGAGAAATAAAACTACAAGAAAACCTATTCCTAAACCTACCCTAACTATTAAATAAACCAGAATACTACGTGAAGTCATGTTTCCAATGTAGCCATCGGAGTAACTCTAATC
>SNQJ01S0006821.1:146679-165100 GCA_010110895.2 Picea sitchensis | reverse complement strand
GGTTTTCGTCCTAGAGATTCCCGATCCCCTATCATTGAGACTTTCGATATCCTGATATGCGAAACTCCTATGGAAAATTCCTTTCGGGACTTCACTCCCCTGATCACGAAGGCTTAACTCCCTCGCAACTCCTGTCAGATCCAACGACTGATGGGTATTCTAAGAAAGATCTGACGATTCAGATCGTTTCTCCTGTGCGCTCCTCCTGCTCCCTAGACGTGAAAACTCTCAATGGTCCAGATCCTTTCGACAGATCCGACAGCAACTGTTTCTCCTCCCGAGCTTTGGTGCTTTCTTACGATGCTTGGAAGATTTCTCCAAGACTAAAGGCCTCGACCTTTGCCTTTCCTCTACGAGCTCCACAATTTCGAGTCCTCGCCTGCGAGTATGAAAACATTGTCTCTCCTGAGATTTATAGACTTTGAACTCCTCCAAAGAGTTCTTCGACCTCTACGCTCCTTGTTGTTATGGATCCATGTGTTGAAAGCACTACTCCTCCTGAGCTTATCCTTCGAATCCTCAAGGGATTCTTTGACTTCTACGCCTCTGCAGACTCTTCACGCACACAAAGTGTTATCTCTCCTGAGCTTCTCAAACACTCAGATCTCTAAGGAAATAAATCCTTCTTCCTTTCTCCTGCAGATGGATAATTTGGATGCCCTCTTGGCTATCCTTCACTTAAGCAACCTCTTGTTGAATCCTTCAAGGTGTTCAACAACCCTGCGAAGATTCCTTAGTGGATTCTTCCTCCAAAATACAGAACTCAACAGAGTTCTCTTCTTGTGCCTGTCTTCATATTGTCTCAATGCCCTCCTGGCAGAGTTATACAGAACTCACAGTAGAGTTCTTATGTGCACTCTTTGCACCTGCTCAATGCCCACCTGGCAGAGATTTACAGAACTCCTCAGAGCTTCTGTATTCTTTTGAACTCACAACAGAGTTCTTCTATGCACTCCTTGCACTGGCTCAATGCCCACCTGGCAGAGCTTCACAAAAATCCTCAGATATTTTGTCTGCAAATGTGTTCTTCTCCTACATAGCCTTGCCTCCAAGGTATTCAACAAACTTGAGGTCTTCCTTAGAGTTGTTGATTTCAACTTTTGTTCCCACCTAGCACACCTCTGTCTAACTCCTCAGAGTTCATAAATGCACCCTATGTGCACGGCTATCAGAACCCACAACGTTCTGTCACACCCTCCTGGTGTGAAGCCTCAAAGACCTCTCAAGCTTCAAGCCAAAACAACTCCTGCAAATGCATAAACGTAACATACATTCATAGCATATAAAGAACACTCACAGACATTCATTTAACACAGAAATATGAAGGAAAAATTGTTGTTCGTATTAAAATGGAAAATGCCTGTTTGTACAAGGTGTTCCTGAGAATGGCCTATAACAAGGTCTCGGCTCCTTCTCTTCTGCTCTCTACTCGCAGGCCCTCTACCACGAGATAAAATTACCATCAAAAGATATTTTACATGAGGAGGCTCTTAGATCTCTTCCCTCCAATCTACCTACCCTATTCAATTACATTGAATGGGTTGTCTAGTCCACAAATCGGATCTAGATCTCATCCTTACAAACATTAAAGGCCTACCTACTCTAATGCCTACACAAAGTCACGACTCCATGGATCAACATCCTACAACATTAATTACATTCAAATTCAAAATTGAAGATGAGGGATGCGCCTCTCTTCAGCCTTGAATGCACATGCTGACGTGGTTGGATGGCTGGTTGGCTGACGTGGAGAGGCGCTCCTACATCATACTCCTCAGCTACAAAATTCATGAGCTCCTGTTCATGAGCTTCCCATCTCAACTGTTGAAATCCTCCTGGATCCCAAACAAATTTCTGGAGTTGTTCATCTGCTCCACCTCCCTGCTGTTGTTGTTGCTACTTCTGCACTGCTACTACTACTTCTTTCCTTCTTCTTAGCCTCTCCTTGCTGACAGTTTCTGTTGACTGGATCATCATCTCCCTGATCATGTCGATCACTTCGTCCAGTTGCTCCCGTGGTTGGATCTATTCATGCAATCTCCCCAACTGAAAAACATTTTTGCAAATGGACAGATCACTGTGATCTCCCATGCCTTCTTCATCTGCTACCAACTTCACCTGTTGGATGTGCACGCTTTGCACCTTCACCCTTCTCTCCAGGGCTTCAATCTGTTCATACAAATCAGCCAAACTAATGTTGTCTGCTGCTTCTTATTCTTCTTTTGCAAACTCCCACGTTACAGTCTTTTCAGTCTCCTGGCTGAAAATATTGAGCCACTCCTCAGAATGCTCATTTTCTTCTTCTGCTTGGGCAGTCTCAAACACCTGCTCCTATTCTTCTTTCCTGAAAATCTCAGCTGGCTATCCTTCTTCTATTTTTTTTGCCTTATCAACCACAACGTAGATTTCTACCTCCTCTTGGGCAAATGGTAGGAATATTTCGATTCCCCCAATCATCAGAATATTTCTCATATCTTTATCCTTTGTAAGATGCATCTGTTGATACAAACTCACCTTTAAGTTTATGAAACTCTCAAATAGTCTCATTTGTTCATCCCTGCCCACCTGGAAATATGAGATTTTCCTATTGCTTCCTTGGCAGACTATGAGATCAACCGATCCCATCTTCATCAGCACCCCTTGTTGAATTGAAATCACCTTCGAGTCCATGAGACTTTTAGACAGTCTCGTATTCTTATCTTTGCCCATCTGGCAATTTGCGATGCTTCCACTGCCATCCTGGCAGTCTTCGAGATCTCGCAGTGACCTCATTTCATTACCCAGCTAGCAATGTGAAATTCCTTGGTTGTCCTCCTGACAGTCCGTGAGATCTTCAGTTGATCTCAACTCCTTGCCCACCTGGAAATTTGGAATTTCCTCTCTGCCCTCCTGGCAGTTCTTGAGATCTTCAGTTGATCCCATTTCATTCTCTTCACCGAGAATTCTCTCAGTCTCTGGTTCACATATATGAACCATCTCCTCAGGTCCGTCGAGGTTTTCATCATGCCTCAACCATCCTCTTAACAACCTATGTTGTCTTCTAGCCACCAACTCCTTGACTAGCCATTTTACCTTCGACTTCCTCATGGGCCATTTATGTAC
The DNA here is from genome assembly GCA_010110895.2 of Picea sitchensis. Taxonomy (NCBI): domain Eukaryota; kingdom Viridiplantae; phylum Streptophyta; class Pinopsida; order Pinales; family Pinaceae; genus Picea; species Picea sitchensis. The sequence continues at coordinate 161,998 of SNQJ01S0006821.1, read as the reverse complement.
CCATCTCGACTTGGATTTCTGTTGTATTCGCAATGCAAGTTCATCCATCCTCGCGTTCGGCTGCATCCACAATGAAAGATTTTCTATTTCTTTCCTTATATCAGCGAGCTCTTCATCTATTTCTTCTTTACTCACCAGCTCTTGGTTCTTCCTTCCAGCATACTTACGGCCTTCATTAGATATGTTGTTGTCTTTTTCTACCCTCCTGGCAAATCTGTTGCTCACTCCTGCAAACCTGAGTGCTTCAGCCTCTTCCTACAATCCTGCTAACTGTCTTCTCAATTGCTGCCTACCCGCAAACAATCACCACAGAGTCTTCAACAACCCTGTCTTCTTTCGCCTAGCTTCACCTGAAATATACAAGTGAAGTCCAGCTCTTATACCACTTGATGGACAGTCCTCAATCATTTCGCAATTTCACGAAATCAAATGTCGAAATTCTCCAGCATCCTATCCTCTTGATCCTCGAAATCTCGACATGCAAAATGCCAACAGACTCTCAGTCTTCGCCATGTGTCCCAACTGATGGAAGACTCAGATCTATTTTGGGGTTTTCATCCTAGACATTCCCGATCCCCTGACATCAAGACTTCTGATATCCCGATATGTGAAACTCCGATGGAAAATTCCTTCCGGGACTTCACTCCCCTATTCATGAAAGCTTAACTGCCTCACAAGTTTGGTCAGATCTGACAGCTGACGGGTATTCTAAGAAAGATCTGACGGTTCAGATCGTTTCTCCTATGTGCTCCTCCTTCTCCCTAGACGTGAAAACTCTCAACGGTCTAGATCATTTCGGCAGATCCGACGGAAACGGTTTCTCCTCTCGAACTTTGGCGCTTTCTTCCAATGCTTGGAAGATTTCTCCAAGACTAAAGGCCTCAACCTTTTCCTTTCCTCTGCGAGCTCCAAAATTTTGAGTCCTTTCCTGCGCATATGAAAATGTTGTCTCTCTTGAGATTTATAGACTCTGAACTCCTCCAAAGAGTTCTTCGACCTCTTCGCTCCTTGCAACTATGGCTCCGTGCGCTGAAATAACTACTCCTCCTGAGCTTATCCTTCAAATCCTCAAGGGATTCTTTGACTTCTACGCCTCTACAGAGTCTTCACGCACACAAAGTGTTATCTCTCCTGAGCTTCTCAAACACTCAGATCTCTAAGGAAATAAATCCTTCTACCTTTCTCCTGCAGATGGATATTTTGGATGCCATCCTGGCTATCCTTCACTCAAGCTACCTCTTGTTGAATCCTTCAGGGTGTTCAGCAACCCTGTGAAGATTCCTCAGTGGATTCTTCCTCCAAAATACAGAACTCAATAGAGTTCTCTTCTTGTGCCTGTCTACACATTGTCTCAATGCCCTCCTGGAAGAGTTATACAGAACTCACAACAAAGTTCTTCTGTGCACTCTTTGCACCTGCTCAATTCCCACCTGGCAGAGCTTTACAGAACTCCTCAGAGATTATGTCTTCTTTTGAACTCACAATAGAGTTCTTCTATGCACTCCTTGCACTGTCTCAATGCCCACCTGACAAAGCTTCATAGAACTCCTTAGAGATTCTGTCTACAACTGTGTTCTTCTCCTACACAGCCTTGACTCCAAGGTATTCAACAACCTTGAGGTCTTCCTCAGAGTTGTTGATTTCAACTTATGTGCCCACCTAGCACACCTCTGTCTGACTCCTCAGAGTTCATAAATGCACCCTCTGTGCACGGCTATCAGAACCTGCAGTGTTTTGTCACACCCTCCTGGTGTGAAGCCTCAAGACCTCTCAATATTGAATCCAAAACAACTCCTGCAAATGCATAAACGTCACATACATTCACATCAAATAAAGAACACTCACATACATTCATTTAACACATAAATATGCAGGAAAAACTGTTGTTCGTATTAAAATGGCAAATGCCTGTTTGTACAAGGTGTTCCTGAGCACGGCCTGTAACAAGGTCTCGACTCCTTCTCTTCTACTCTCTACTCGCAGACCCTCTACCATGAGATATAATTACCATCAAAAGATATTTTACATGAGGAGGCTCTTAGAGCTCTTCCCTCCAATCTACCTACCCTATTCAATTACATTGAATGGGCTGTCTAGTCCAAAAATCGGATCTAGATATCAGCCTTACAAACATTAAAGGCCTACCTACTCTAATGCCTGCACAAAGGCACGGCTCCATGGCTCAACAACCTACAACATTAATTACATTCAAATTCAAAATTGAAGATGAGGGCAGTGCCTCTCTTCAGCCTTGAATGCATGCGCTGACGTAGCTGGTTGGCTGGCTGGCTAACGTGGAGAGATGCTCCTGCATCAGGAAAATTCCCTTCATTTTAAAGAATGGCGGCACAACTTTTCAATGTTCTATGTCTTATTCCTTTCATGATATAAAGCACATTGTGCAGCCATATCTCGATGACTTACCAGCTCATTCCATGCGCCATGTAGATCATCCAACACACCTTCGTGCCATTTTCCTTCGCTATCGGTTTTACCATATATGCTTGAATCCCCACAACTGTTTTTTTTGTGTAGAATCCGGCCAACTTCTAGGATTTATTGTTTCACGTCAAGGGATCAGGGTAGATCCTTTGAAGGTCGAGGAGATTCTCAATCTCCCTCCTCCTTCCTCACTTCGCCACCTACAAAGTTTGTAAGGGAAGGCAAACTTTCTACGTCGTTTCATCCCAAACTATGTTGAGTTAACTCTTGGTTTTAATCGACTGCTCAAGAAAGGTTCTAAATTTGTATGGGATACCACTGCCAACAAAGATTTTGATGCTTTAAAACTGACCTTAACTCGTACCCCACTACTTTTCCCACCTGATTACAGTCATGATTATTTCCTGTATCTCACAGCCTCAGACTCTACCATTGTTATGGTTCCAGTCCAGGAGGATGATTCTCATGAAAAACATGTCATTTATTATTTGATTCAGAGTCTGATGACTACCAAAACCAAGTATTTACATGTTGCAAAACTGGCCTTGGTCGCCGTCCAAGTTGTTCAATGTTTCCGACACTATATCATTTTACGCAAGACTATTTTTATTTCCAACTGCAACCCTATGCAGCACATTCTTACACGCCAATTACTAGGGGGAAAATACTCCAAATGGATCATAATACTCCAGGATTTTGACTTAGAATTCGAATGTGCTAAGTCTAAGAAATCCTTGGTGTTTGTCGAATTGATATACGACCTTCCCTGTTCTGAGATGAAAAATGTAGGAGAAGATTCATTACCCAATGAATCCCTTTTTCTTATCAGTTCCAATGACCTTTGGTATGGGGATATCATCATATATCTTCAGACCCAGAATTTCTAGCCCGATTTGTCTAGCATTGACCGTTGTCACATACACTACCAAGCCCATCAGTATATTATCCTCGGTGATACTCCTTATCGTCGTGGGATTGACTCCATTTTTTGACGCTGCCTCACATTTGACGAAGCCGAGAAATCCCTAAATGACTGTCATTCTGGAGCATGTAGTGGTCACATGTCTGGGTATGCTACTGCCTAGAAGATCTTATGAGCTGGGTATTTTTGGCCTTCTTTATTCAATGATTGTATTATTGTTGTCCAAAAATTCCACGCTTGCCAAACCTACAACAATAAAATATGATCACACCCTGCTCCTCTACACCTTGTAGTCTCTGTTGGACCTTTTGCGAAATGGGGTATTGATTTCATGACATGTCACCCTCACTCATCTGGGGGGCATGGATACATTATTGTAGCCATAGATTATTTTACGAAATGGGTTGAGGTGATGCCAACATTCAACAATACCAGAAAGATTGCAACATTATTCATATTCAATCACATCATTTCTCGGTTTGGTGTTCCTCAAGCTATCGTTACTGATCACAGTAGCCACTTTAGAAACTTTATGATGGCCGAACTCACCAAAAAGTTGGGTCTTTTCCATGAAAAATCAACACCCTATTACCCATAGTCCAATGGCTAGGTTGAAGCAATAAACAAAGTCCTAATTACCATGCTTTGATGAATGATAGGGATTCACAAAACTAGTTGGCACACGATGTTGTTTTCGGCATTGTGGGATTACTGGACATCTGTCAAGTCTGCTATCGGGTTTTCACCTTTCCAGTTAGTTTATGGTATAGAATCCATCTTACCGATTGAATGTGAGATACCATCTCTATAACTCGTCGTTGAAATTCTCCCAAACACTTCTGCTGAAGAAGAACGTATGTTGTATCTTATGCAACTAGATGAAACCCATCGTGATGCCACCCTAATTATAGAAACCCAGAAGAAACAAGTCAAATATCAATATGATAAACATGTCAAACCACGCTTGTTCTCTGAAGGAGATCTAGTTCTCCTTTATGAACAAGATCAGGATTTGTTAGGAGCCGGAAAATTTGAGGCTATGTGGCGAGGTCCTTATATCGTCAGACGGGTGTTGGAAAAATGAGCCTATGAGTTAGTGGACTATGATGGTATCCCTTTGAGTGAACCCAGAAATAGGTTTTACTTAAAGAAGTACTATGCTTAGATCATTTGTTCATGAGTGCTTGTATTTTATTGTATCATACTTTTTGTGTGTTACTTTAGTGTGCTTTTTTGTTATTTGGTTTCTACCCTCGACCGCTTACCTTGCGTTGAACTTGGTTTCTAGATGTCGGAGTCTTCGCTACCCCACATTGGCTTCGTCGATGGAGCTAGTCATAGTATTCATAACTTAGCTTCTATTGCATGGGCAATTTACGCACCTACAAATGAACTCATCAGTCTACAAGGTGTTTGCCTCGGTCGTGCGACCAATAATATCCGAGAATATAGTGTCGTCATCGAATTGTTGATTGATGCTATTTCACTTGGTATCCACTACCTGGTTATACGAATCGATTTGCAGCTAGTAGCACTACAATTAAGTAATGTCTATGCTATCCGAAGTCCTACTTTATTACGGATATATTTACGAATTCTCCTCTTAGAACGTTATTTTGATTATATCGAATATCAACACATTCCTAGATGTCTAAATACATTGACTGATGCTTTAGCTAATTATGTTATAGACAGACATTTGGGACATTTATGAACCAATCACACATCACATGTATTATACAACACAAAATAAGCCGGTAGAAGCCGTATATATGTATATAACGATCAAAAGTTTTTACAAAAAGTTTATGTCCAAAGATCAAAATCTCAAAATATGAAACCCATAGCTTCCAAAAAATAGCATCACGGATGACGCTCACGATAACATACAACTGCTCGGGATACTCTACAGAGAAGTCGACTAAGAGACTTGGACACGCCCATAGTATGGCGTTGATAACGCCTCAGGATCTCTCCAATAGTGATGTTCATGACATCTGCAGTCAGTCCCTCTAAGTTTTGTTCAATCGCCTCATAGTCCTCAGCATCCCATCTTGCCACCAGAGCCACTTCTCCTTGCCTCTGAATGGGAGATGTCCCTGGCGGTTGATACGGCCCCACATCTTTGTTGTCAAAAGAATATTTTGATTAGTCCTTGGATCGAACATATAAAAACATTTTATATAATAAAATTTGCAAAAACATTTAAAAAGAACAAAATGTGTACTTCTCACCTAAGTCACCCCACTGAGCATCCTCAGGCAGGACCAAATATGAATCTCCTCGAAAATCCAAACTGGCATATGCGTAGTCATTGATCATCAGCATTTGGGGCCTCAACCAGTAAAAAAATGAATCATTATATTTGATTATAGGCCCTGCTACATGCCAAGCCGTGAGGTTACACCACCTCAGCATCCTTGGACCCTATGGAGCCGGTAAACCCCAAGCTACGTGTAGATGCAGCAATGGGACCCTCTCAAGGAAGAAAGAACCCAAAATCGACCCGTACCCAAACTTTTTTAGGTTGCCCCTTGTACACTTGGTCAGTTTCATTTTCATGCTGCGGAGAACCGCATCTGACCAGTTAAAAACCCAAGGCTCTGTGCACTCTATTGCGTATTGGAAATAGCTCTAGAGAGACATGTGCAAAGCCGCACTCCCAGCCAAGCGTGCAATGATAAACAAGATAGTCCATAGGGTCAAATATTGGACCCCCCAAATGGAAACCTTACCCTTGTTTCTCTCTACCTCAGGAACACAATGTTGGCGAACATACTCGCTCATAGGAAGTCCACCACCCCTACCTCCAATCAAAGTCGCATGGGATCCATGTTGTGAAAACCCCATCAGAAAATAGATATCCTCGATATCTAGAAAAAGCATGTGGACCCCTACATGAAATACATGTTGGTCCACATCCCACATGTGGACCAGGTACTCTAACAACCTAAGTTGGGCTCTCATGCCCAGGATCCTAAAAATTTTTAAGACCCCACATTCCCGGAGAGTAGCAACTGCACATGGATCATTTACGGCAATGGCATCATCCTCCTCATGTTCCCTTTCCCCCCATTCCAACATCGTTATGATCAATACCTGCAATGGAGTCATGAGAAAGAAGTCAACAACTCATTTTAACCTCTTGAACAAATTTTTATTGAGCAAAACCACAGACAAAAATCTATTTTTCGGCCCTCGCAAGTGAAGCTTTTGCATAGTGCGAGATTCTCGCAGGTGCACTGAATCCCACCTGTGAAAATCTTAGATTCTCACAAGTCCCGAATGGCCCACCTGCGAGAATGCTTGAGCACACCTACCGACCCTAAAATGGACTCAAAACTCTAAAATTTCCAATAAAAATCAAAAGTAAACCATGGAAAAGTTGAAAAATCACGAGATTACCTCGTTGGCCGAAACCGTTTGCTAAGTGATCACTTGTAGCTCCAGCGATCGAAAAGCAGGTGTGTTGGACAATTTTTTGGCAAAGTAATGATGAAATGGTAAAAATCCCTTTTTACCCATATTTATTCAACTTTTTACTATTTTTCATTGATTTTTATATTATTTTTATTACTTTTGTCTAAAAACCTAATACCCTAATGGTTTTGTGAGTATGGGTTTTTGTAGATAGCTTACCTAGAAGTCCAAACGAAGGTATATGGGAATTTTTTCTCTTTTTTATATTCATCACATGAACGAGTACCTTTTTAGGGTTTTGTAAGGAAAACCTCGAGCTTAGTCTTCGTTCGTTCTCGCACTCAAAAATACATGAGAACGCAATAGAGTATACTTTTGTCGTCTTTTCGTACTCGTTATGGTAACACGAAAACGACGAAAACAAGGGAGTATCCTTTAATCTCTTTTCACGCTCGATAAAATGAAAAGATTGTTGAACGATCTTGTTCTTTTCACGCTCATAAAAGTATTTGAAGAAAACATTTGATGGGCGATAGTTTATCACTTTTTCGGTCTCATCGAATTAATTTATGAAAAATGAATTAGGAAAGTTTCTATTTAAGTGTTTTTCAGACTCTCAAAACATGAAAAACGCCCGAGTTTTCTATCTTTGGACTCGTTAAACAAACATCGAAAGGCCCTTACAGGACCAAACCACTCCTTCTTAGGGTTCGTTAAGCATACTCTGAGGGACTCGTCTGAAGGATGATATTACATCAACAAGCATGTAAGGTCCTATCTAACAGAACCTAAAATTTAATAAATTTAAACATAAAATTTCTATCATAATTTCTTTACGGTTTTATATTCAACAAACTAACAATTCATGGTTCAGAAAATTCAAATGAGCAGCATGATATAAAAATCATAAAAAAAAATATACTCAGCATAGTAAAATAATGAACCATCATAACGATAATGACATTCCATAATAATGAACGTAAATACCTCTCAAGTGATGTTGTTTCCCCAACTTTGTCTGTCCAATATGCTCAGCCCAAACTCTGACCAAGCTACTTTTCCCAAACTCTGCCCAAAACTTAATCTTTCCTCCCAGCAAGCTAGGAACAGAGCCTATCCGGCTCCCTAGCTCTAGGATTCCTGGCCTCCGAGCCCAAAACTCCCAGCAACAGATGCTCCCCTGTAACAGTCCAAAAAATTCCTCAAGACAAAAACCAGAAATACAGTTTTCCAATCCCTCCCTTGGAAAATGCTCCAATACAATCTCCTAATCTCCAAAAATTCTCCCTGCCCCCAAAATCAAAAGTCCCCCTCTCGAATGTCTTTTTCCCCTCATATTCCCCCGTCCATTCACTGCCTCTCCCCCCCTTATCTCTCCATTCAATTCCAACCACCTCATCCCTCCATTCAATGCCAACCACCTTATCCCCTTCTCCTTAATGGTTCCCTCCTTCAATACGTAAAGTTTTCTTTTAATAACTTAAAATTTATTAAAATTTAATTTGTTACCCAAACATTTAATGAGTTAATTGATTAATTAATATACATTAAACAATAAATAAATAATTATTATTATTAATAAATAATAATTAATTAATTAATTTACATTAGGACAATTAATTAAAATTAATAAACCTTAAACAATTATTTAACTTTGATAATTAGTTATTTAACTAGGGTTGTTACATACACCCACCCTTCAGGAAACTTCGTCCCAAAGTTAAAGTATTTTATGATACAAGGGAAAAGACACATGGTTCACACATTCATAACAAATAACTAACATTATTAGTAAGTAAGCCAAGAAAACTCATACATACTAGTGTACATGTGCAAGAAATGCATGTGTAGCTAATACATACAAGTCTCATGCATGTACTAATAACAATAACTATCATCTCTATAGTAATTTCCATATGTATCCAATCCATTCAACAAGACTATTCATTTTATAAAAGACAATTAACCAATCAAATGTTTGCGAAATCCTTTAATTACAATTATCTAGCTCAACAATGTTATTTAGACAATTGTAGTTTAGTTACATAATTATGAATATTCATATATACCCATTTTCTTTTCAAAAGGAAAAACAATAAATTCCACCATAAGACAAATCTCCATACACTCTCAACTATTTCTACTCATCCTTCCTCCCTAACTTACTTCTATATTCCATTCCTATCCTTCCTCTGTTGGACTATCTTGGAGAGTCAACTATACTGACCTAACTCCAAATAGAACCCGTAAGTGGAAGTGTCACTATATTGACCAAACCTCCCCAGCAGGCAAATGACAGTCATCATCACACGTCTAGGGGAGCATGAGCTAACACCGTCCTCCCATGACTTTAGGTTTCGGAGGATACACGATGGGAAATGCATCCACCCCTCCTAACAAGACTAGGGTCCACACCCTACAATGGAATAAACAGTGGTCGTGTTGTTGGGAGTTTTGTCGTCGTTTATTTAGTTTTGGGCAGTCTCACCAACTGAAATCCTGCACTGGTCCACATATCATAGCAATGTATCCAAACCAATATAATTTCACATACAAATATTCATACCATATTGTTTCTCGGTCAATGGTCACGACATCCACTTTCATTATCATTATCCCTTGGCTATTTCATAGCCCAATGACCTGCAGATTAGTCTGTAACACAAACTCATATGCATCTATGCATTATTATCATGTAATTGCATACAACTAAAATCTCAATTTGGTATCCCTGTACCAACAACTTTAACATCAAAGTTTTCAAGTTAGAAATAGATCTCATAATATCCCATAATTCAATTAACATTACCCATTCATAGAATTATCATTTACATAATAGATTGCATCATATCCAACATCATTCAAATAGCATTTAAACCTTCATAGGATTCTCATTCACACAATATATCGCATCATATCTGTCATTATAAATAACAATTAAACATTCATAGAATTTACATTCACATAGTAGATCACATCATATCCATCATCATCAATAACATTCAAACATTCATAAAATTTACATTCTCACAATATATCGCATTATATCCATCATTATTCAAATACATTTAAACATTCATAAAGGTTCATACGTCTTAAAAGTTCAAGTGTATCATTTAATAGTTTCACTATGAATAGAAAATAAAGGTGTTTAGGCTTTAGGTAATCCTGGTTGTCTAAGTCAAAAGGTGGTGTTACATACACCCAACCTTTGAGAAACATATTCTCGAGGTGGTCAAAAAAGTGAGGGAAAATCTCGTCATAACGTCTCGGCATCTTCCCAAGTAGCAGATCTTGGACTATACTTGTCCCACTGGACCTTAACTTGGTCTACCGGACGATTCCTAAGCTGTCAGACTCTACGGTCCAATATGTGTAATGGTTCTACCGCGAGGGTTCCCGTGTTTGATACCTATAATCACTTCCAATTTAGTTTATGTGATTCATCAGTAACATAATGACATAGAATAGATACATGAAAAACATTATGAGTTTTATGCAAGTGGGGTTGTAGTACGAGATGATAGGCAACGGGTCTAATTTTCTCTTGGATTTTGAACGGTCCTATAAATCGAGGTGACAACTTTGTCCCCTTCCCAAACCGAATTGTACTCTTATTAGGCATGATATTAATGAAAACCTGATCTCCCACTTTATAACTTCGACCAGTCCTGTGTGCATCCGCATAACATTTATGTCTATCCTATGCTTCCTTTAGTCTCTTCCTAATCTGAATCACCTATTCCTCCATCTCTTGAATCAATTATGTCCCAACTGTTACTCGGTCTTCTAATCTATCCCAACTCAATGACATTTTGCATGGCCTTCCATACAGAGCTTCGTAGGGTGGCATTCCGATGGAGCTATGAAAACTGTTATTGTAGGTGAACTCCACCAAAGGTAGGTACTTCTCCCAATGGGTTTTATTATCCATGACATGCATCCTAAGCATGCCTTCCATGACTTGATTTACTCTCTCAGTTTTCCCATCTGTTTCAGGATGATAAGTTGTGCTTAAGTTCAACTGAGTCCCCAACGCTGACTGCAAACTTGTCCAAAACCTAGAAGTGAATCTGGAGTCCCTATCTAAAATGATCTTCTTAGGTATCCCGTGCAAACAGATGACCTCACTTACAAACATGTGTGCCACATCAGTGACATCGTAAGTGTATCTAACCAGAATAAAATGAGCACTCTTGGTTAAATTATCAACTATCACAAGAATGGCATTGTATCTATGAGATGTGAGCGCCAACCCCACAACAACATCCATAGAGATGACTTCCCACTTGGACATAGGAACATCATGTGGTTGTAAGAGGCCTGTTGGGTGATGGTGGTAGGCTTTCACTTGTTGACACTCTAGGCACTTGGCAATGAAATGGACTACATCACACTTCATGCCTACCCAGAAGAAGAGCTTCCTCATGTCTGCATACATCTGCTTCACACCTAGATGCACACAATAAAGTTCTATATGGGCTTCCTTTAGGATGATGATTTGAATATCCCCACCTTTGGGGATGTACATCCTTCCTTGATATCTTAATAGTATGTCTACATCCAAACTATATCCTTCATAATTTGGATCTAACTGCCTCCTACTTTGGAGTTTTGAAGTAACCTTTAAATACCGACTGTCTTCATGGAGTTGCATCAACACATGTTCCCTCAGATTGACCTTTAAGGGTACCAAGGAGAAGACATGTGGTCTCCTACTCAAGGCATCTGCGACCACATTTTCCTTTCCCTTGATGTATGAAATACCAAAATCATACTCACTCATAAACTCACTCCATCACCTTTGCTTGGCATGCAGATCCCTTTGAGTGAAGAGATGTGTTAAACTTTGATGGTCCATTTTGAGCTCAAAGTTTTGCCCCACAAGATAGTGCCTCCAAAGTTTCATAGCTAGCATTACAGTTGCCAGCTCTAAATCATGGGTAGCGTAAAGTTCCTTGTGTTTCTTCAGCTTCCTTGACACATAAGATATCGCAGCTCCATCCTGCATTAGCACGGCCCCCAACCCTTTCTTCAAGGCATTTGTACATACTATGAAATCCTTTTCCATATCTGGCAATCACAGAATTGGCGCACTAGTTAGTAATCTCTTAAGCTTGATGAATGCACTATCACATTCTTCTGTCCAGTCATACATGATCCCCTTGCACTGCAAAGTGGTGATGGGTTTCACTATTTTAGAGAACCCCTCCACAAATCTCTGATAATAACCTCCTAGCCCCATGAAGCTTCTTACCTCATGGGCATTTTTCAGCACTGGCCATTCCATAATGGCCTTTACCTTTTTTGGGTCCACAGAGATTCCTTCACCGAAAATGATATGACCTAAACAGTGGATTTCTTTCTGGAAGAAGGAACACTTTGACAACTTCCCATACAATTTGTTCTCTCTAAGGTAGGACAACACCACTCGTAAGTGTTCCTCATGTTCTCTTTCATTCTTGGAATAGATGAGGATGTCATCTAGAAAGACTTGTACAAAACGGTCTAAGTACTTCCGGAATACTCCATTCATGAGGCTCATGAATATTGTTGGTGCATTGGTCAATCCGAAAGGTACTACAATGAACTCATAATGCCCAAACCGAGTTCGAAAGGCAGTTTTAGGAATATCGCCTTCCTTAATCCTTAACTGGTGATACCCTGATCGCAAATCAATCTTTGAGAATACCTTTGCTCCTTTCATCTGATCAAAGAGGTCATCTATTTGCGACATTGGGTACCTATTTTTCACTGTAGAATGGTTCAAGTCCCTATAATCTATACATAGTCGTAAGGAACCATCCTTCTTCTTCACAAAAATCACTGGTGCACCCCAAGGTGAGACACTGAGCCTTATTAGCCCTAAGTCCAATAACTCTTTCAACTGCATTTGCAACTCACAAAGTTCTGGCGTTGTCATCCGATACGGAGTCTTGGAAATTGGTTTTGCACCAGGTTTTAGCTCAATAGTAAAATAAAGCTCCCTTTAGGAGGTAACCCTGGTAACTCGTTCGGAAAAACATCCTTAAATTATGACAATACCGGGTACTGATCCAAGGAGAGTCCCTTCCTTTCATTCACTGCTTCCACTACATACAGTCAACACCCTTGCCTCATGCACCACTTAACCTTCATAGTTGAGATAAAGCATAGATACACTCGTCTTCGTACACCGTGGATCTCTACTGGTCTTCCTTCATCGTCAACACAAAGCACCCTTTTTGCGAAACAATCTACCAACGTTCGATGAGCTTCTAACCAATCCATTCCAATGATTAGGTCATACGTCCCGAGAGAACTGGAGTATACCTTCAACCTGGTAGTACACACTCCCAGGTCTACTAGACAATTATCAATGCTAGGTCCTACCACTTTTTTTTCCCCCAAAGCCATCTCGACTTGTTTAAATTCATCATGCTCGTAGGATGCCAACCCACTCTTTTCTAATGAAAATGATGAAATGAAACTATATGTAGCACCAGAATCAAATAAAATCTTAACATTGATATGATTTAGCATACCTGATGACTCCACCACCGTGGATTGATGTTTTTCCTGGCGATTATTAACCACTGCGTAAATCTAGTGGCTGCCACTTGCTCTTCCCATCGGGGCCTTTTCTTCTCTATGCACAAATTTTGATTGTAACTCTGGGCAGTCACACTGGTAATGGGGTCCTCCACATTCCCAATAGGTAACATGAGATTTAACTTGCGTACTACCTTGTGACAGTCTTTGAAATGAGTTCCTTCCCCTAGAACCCCTGCCCCTACTATTTGCTCCCTGAGATGGTCATGGACCTGCCTGCATCGTTGGTGATGAACGGGATGTTGCACTCACTGCCATTGAAATCCCTGTGGCTACTATCCTTGGTGTGACTCTATTACCATATGGAGGTGGCCTTGAGCCCCCTCCCCTGGGAAATGTCCTAGGGGCCTTCCCCACGAATCCAGGACAATACGGAAAGTTCGATCTTGTACCTCCATTTAAGTTCATGTGTTCCTCCGCATAACACGCATTTTCCACTGCTTCTGCTATTGAAGACGGTTTCCACATCTGAACCATAGCCCTTATATTAGGTTTTAACCCATAGACAAAGAGTTATGTCTGTCATTGGTCATTATCCATGTATGAAACATATTTGACCAATTCCATAAACCTGATATCATATTCTTATACGGTCTTGTTTCCCTGTAATAGAGCATGAAATGCTCCCACCTACTGTTCCTCGTAGTAAGTTGGTAGATATTTCCTTCGGAACCTTTCCTCAAAAATTTCCCAAGAGACGGTGTTAGGGGTAAGGTGCAATTGCCTCTCCAGGTTTCCCCACTAGTTCAGGGCACTATCTCTCAACTGAAAAATCGCTATCTTCGCCTTTGAAGTGGACGCATAGTCTCTTAAGGAAAAACACCTTGTCATGCCTTCCAACCATGCTTCTGCACATTCACTGGCACGACCCCTAGCAAACTCTGGAAGTTTGATCTTCTGCGGTTCTCTAGTGATGTATTTAGGTGGAGGTCCTCCCCCTGAATCCCTCAACGCTTCTGGATTACCTGTTCTAGATGGTGGGGGCTCCACTTCAATCCCTGTTGGTTGACACCCCTTTAAAGTCTCATTTATGGCCTCCAAAGAGCGCAGAATGAGAGATAATTCTGGCGATGGTGGTGGCTGTGTTGGCGGTGTATGCATCGATGCCCCTCTGTCTCAATTTCCTCGAGTCCTAACCATCCCATATAATTGAATCTGCATCGACCAAAAGTTTGTCAGGGTGAGTCTAGGACAATTCACATTTGCGCAACTTAAACTTGAAAACAAAGGGTTATGCGTAAGTTTTTCTTTTACTTGTCTGTAAACAGACGGTACTCTCTTTAGGGGAACTGGCTAGGTTAGGGTTAAAGCGTATAAGCTTGATGTATTCTCCTAAGAAAACTATTGACCCTCTCACCTGGTAGTTACGCTAGCACTGTACCATACTTTCCACAGTGCATCAGATCCCTTATATGGTGCTTTCTATTATACCCATATTCTACCCTGACTATTTCACATAACATGCATCAAACTCCCGCTACTCTACAAGGACTTTTAACCTTTATAAATTATAAAGTTACACTATTACATTCATTAATCATAGGGATATATATATTATTAATAACACAGGTTTCAAACCCATTATTAACATTAAAATTTTATAATGTTAATACGTTGTGCAAATTATGCTCCCTTACGGGCTTGGTGCTTGGCTTTGGCTTGTGGAATGGAATGGAAAGGGCTTGGCACTTGGATCGATGGTTGTGGGCATGGAACTCAGTGCTTGGTTAACTTGGATAATTGGAGATTATACTTCAAGGTAATTCTTTATTACTATTGATAATTAATTTATTTATCTATATGAATTTATTTTGTAAAGGCGTATACATGGTGCGTTGGTGTTAGGGCACTTTGTCAAGGCGCTTGGGCTTGGTGGTGGTCATGGGTTCAAAACCCATGAACCCCAAGATATATATATATATATATAACTTTATTTTTTTTTAT
>SNQJ01S0006821.1:133187-146629 GCA_010110895.2 Picea sitchensis | reverse complement strand
AATAATAATAATAATAATTTAAAAGAAATTTTTAAAATAATTAAAAAAAATAATTAATTGAGGTTGGGCATCGTGGGTGCATGAGGCCCACGTGCCCGCCTCCCCCCCGACGCTCATCCCTTAACCCTAATATCCTCATCTTTATCTCTTCAAACCCTAACCTCTCTCCCCTTTACATTTCGTTTTTCTTTTTAAACACTCAGGGTGAAGGATGAGGCCGGCGGCCATGTCCATATCCCTGCTCGATCGACCTCGTGTCCACGGTTTCAAGGTCTGGAGGGAGTGTCGTGTACAGTGGCGCGTTCCCTCTGATCCTCTGTGGAATCTTCCTGGTGGCTTGGCACGTTAGCTTGTGTAAAGGTTTAATCTATGCACCATATTTCACCATTGTCAGCCTTTGGTTTATAGGGTTTGGATTGGTGTTGTTAGCATTACTCCGCTATACCAAGGGGAAAATACCACTGGACCCACATGCCTTTACACAGGCACTATGCTTATGGGAGAGGTTTCTGCATTCATTCTCAGGTTTAATAGTTCTGACTCCTTTGTAACAAGATGCAAAATAGCTTATGAGTGTCTGCTCCAATAATGGAATGCTTCTTTTCTTTTATTATTTGTTATTCATCCATCATCTCCTCCAATGCCTTATTTCTAGCAAAAGCTACAGGAACTGTTGTCAATGTCTCCTCTGTAATTAAAAACAACCTGGAGGTACTTACATTGTATGGAGGATGTTGCAGTTAGTGTTGATGTTGTTTCCCACTTGTTACAACTGATTCAGAGCTAGTGTCATTTGTAGTCACTGCCATCTACTGAAGAGATCTGGAGTTATTGCCAACACGTGCATGCAACAACTGTAATTGTTGACGTAAATATTGGTTCTCACTATCTAACTGGGTTGCCTTCTTCCTCAGTCTTTCATTTTCCCCTAGAAGTAGTTGATTCATAGATGTAAACTTTCCATTCCAAGATAGAAGTCGAGATGTTTCTTTCCATTGCTTTTCACGACATCTCTACTTTGGTTAATATTCGATTGATCTACAGGGTGCTAATCAAGCTCAGGGCCTCGGAGCTGGGCCTATGAGCTATATTTTTTTTTTTTTGTATTTTTTTTTATAAATAACCCTATTTGTTTTTGTGCCTTTGGGGGAGAGGTTAGGTCATTCTATATACAGTAGGTCGGGGTTCTAGAACATGGCAGAAAGTTGGCTAGTGGAGACAATAAAAGTCGCAGCTATAATTTGCAGGTGGTCAGGATTATATTCCTATCTGTGGATATATACCCGTTGGCAGATATTTGGTTCGCGGAGTTGTTTAAGTCATTGTTGAATTTGGCTTGGGGAATGGTCATTGGACTATGTGTTGGTGCGTTGGACGCATTGTGCAAAAATAATACAGCTTGTGGGATCGTCCTTGGGTCATGGGCTTGGTCTTGAGCGCTAAATTGTGTATTGTGTTGGCATGCGACTTGGTAATTTATGCTTGGATTGGGTTTCAATGGTTGGTTTGAATGCTTCGATATTGGGCCTCAAGCCCTACATTTTCTATATTACCTCTTTTTTTTCTTTTTTTTTTAAATATATAAATGTGTTGTGCACAATGCTCTGCCCCCATGGGATTCTCCTCCATGTGACTTGGTTTGACGCTAGGTACTTGTGCATTGGGTTTTGTTGTATGTTGATGCATGTCTCGACAACTTTGGACTTGGATCTCGGTGCGTTAGGTTGTGTAATATTGATTTTTTTTTCTCTTTTTTTTTTTTTATTACTATTTGTTTTTGTTGTTCTTATAAAACAAAATGCTACGCTATCTAATATCTCTTATTCAAGAGAATTATTGAGTTGTTCTAAAGTGCATTGATGATACTTGTATTCAATCTAAAGAGGAGTTGTTAAACTATAGATTGATTACCCTTATTGTTATCATATCCTTACGGTATTGTAATTTTAATTCTCGGACTTTTTCTCAATATTGTACTATTATCACTTTTGTAGAATTTACCTTTCCTGTAGTACTTAGATGTTACTTGTATGTATGCGAGGGTTCAAATTAAAATATGTGTTTGAAATTATAGGAATCAATGGTATACTACGCTTGATTATTCTAGACTAAATCCCTATATTACTTCCAAATCCTTAATTTTGTGTTGAAATAGAAGTTGTATTATATAATAGTCACACGAGTCCTATATTATGTTATCTCATTCTTAAGTGTAATATTTATAAAAACATTTACAGGTTTGAATCTTTTACAGGTGAGGCTTCTTACATACAAGTGAGGCTCCTTACAAGTTTTAAGGTGAACAGGCCTCCTTCAAACTTACAACAGTTTCTAAGGTTTTTTTTTTTCTCTGGTTGATTTATGGGTCAATTATGAGTAGGTGGGTAGGCCCTTTAGCCCCAAATTTTAAACTAGAGCTCTGATACCATGTGTAAGGTTCTATCTAACAAAACCTAAAATTTAATAAATTTAAACATAAAATTTCTATCATAATTTCTTTACGGTTTTATATTCAACAAACTAACAGTTCATGGTTCAACAAATTCAAATGAGCAGCATGCTATAAAAATCATATAAAAAAATATGCACAGCATAGTAAAATAATGAACCATCATAACAATAATGATATGCCTTTATAATGAACGTAAATACCACTCAAGTGATGTTGTTTCCCCAACTCTGTCTGTCCAAGCTGCTCAGGCCAAACTTTGACCAAGCTGCTCTGCCCAAACTCTGCCCAAAACTGAATCTTTCCTCCCATCCAGCTAGGAACAGAGCCTATCCGGCTCCCTAGCTCCAGGATTCCATAAGGATTCCTGGCCCCCAAGCCCAAAAATCCTAGAAACAGATGCTCCCCTGTAACAGTCCAACAAATTCCTCAAGCCAAAAACCAGAAATACAGTTTTCCAATCCCTCCCTTGGAAAATGCTCCAATACAATCTCCTAATCTCCAAAAATTCTCCTTGCCCCCAAAATCAAAAGTCCCCCTCTCGAATGTCTTTTCCCCCTCATATCCCCTCGTCCATTCACCGCCTCTCCCCCCCTTATCTCTCCATTCAATTCCAACCACCTTATCCCTCCATTCAATGCCAACCACCTTATCCCCTTCTCCTTAATGGTTCCCTCCTTCAATATGTTAAGTTTTCTTTTAATAACTTAGAATTTATTAAACTTTAATTCGTTACCCAAACATTTAATGAGTTAATTAATTAATTAATCAATTAATTAATATACATTAAACAATAAATAAATAAATATTATTATTAATAAATAATAATTAATTAATTAATATACATTAGGACAATCAATTAAACTTAATAAACCTTTGTTTCGGTATTTGTATTAGTGGCAGTAAGTGTCTCTCTTGAACATGACACTCCCTGTTCGTCATTTGAATCCGGGTTGGGAAATCCATTTGTCTCTCGTCTGACTTACTACAAGATCATATCTTGGGTCATCTTTGAGTCAATGTTGCCAAGACCATTGTCGTTTCATTCATATGTTCAAGACCAGTCCAAACAAGCCCTGAATTGAGTTGGTCATCTGCAATTGTCCATTCTTACCATGTCGGCCTTCCCTGTGTCTGTTTCAAATCATATTTTTACTTTGACTTTCCCTCAAAATCTATTACTTATTTTGTTTCATTGATGGGGGATACATCAAGGCCCTCCTGTGATCAGTCTTTTTCCATCGAATCCAACTCATTATCCGGGAATAAGACTTAGAAATCTTTTAGTACTTTAGAACCTGCATGCCTTAATGGCAGGTCTCTTCGTTTTCATCAATGGATTCACATCATTGGTCCCTGATCGAGAGATTTCGCTGAATGTTCAACTTCAGCTCATTTATTCACATTTTTTGGTATTGTACTTAGGTACCTTGGGAATCATTGACATCAATGGTGATTTCCCTCACACTTGTTAACGATTTTCATCAATGACCAGTAATCGAGTGGTTTATACCATGTCCGACTTCGACACATGTAATCACATGGTTAGATTCGTACTTTTCAGACAATGGGATTGAAGACCCTGGGTCTTATCTTTTGGCCTAGGTTGCACTGGAGTATTTATGATTTGTATTGACACATGGATCCACTTTGTATGTCACGTGGCTATGTCCTAATCTGTGTCTTCTAAACACATAAATCCACAGTGTATTCCTGGTGGCTACGTGGTATTTTGGCAACATGGATCCACAGTGTATGATTGGTGGCCATGGCCTACATTTATGATTTCATTCATTTGTGGTCTGAGAATGGGAATGCCTACCTCAGAACTAGTATTATATTCTTCAGATGCTTGGTTGTTTGTAGGTTTATGATTAGGTGCGATCCTTATTTCTAACACACACACGCATTTTACAAAGTATTTTGGTTGTCACGAGTTCCATCCTCATACTTTGGGAGAAATTATGTTACATATTATTTTGGTCACTCTGGTGATGTCTCTACAGTTATGTGTTCATGCTCTCATAAGTATTTTTTTCCTGAGAAAAGTGACTATTGTCTTCTTCCGCAAAACATATTTTTAAGATGAGTTCGCAGGCTGACTATGTTGTAGGGTGCGAGAATCTTGATTCTCGCAGGAAACCCTATACCTAGCCTACGAGGTGTTCGCATTATACTCTATAGGTAGGGTGCAAACTTGTTTTAAATCTTAAAAGGAAGAGAAAGTTACGAAGGTTCTAGAAGAGTATCAGCCCAGACAATTCCAAGGAATTTCTGATATTTTCCTTCTCTTCATCAGATACATTAGTTGTTGTTTTGCTACAAAGAAATTTAGATGGATTGGAACAACCTATTTCCTTTTTTAGTAGATCACTGAGAGATGTAGAAATGAGATTTGATATCATGGAAAAGAAGGCTTATGCTTTGGTGAAATCCCTCAAGGCTTTCAAAATCTATATTCTCCACTCGAAAATTATTGCATATGTCCCCTCATCTTCAGTAAAGGAGATACTGAGCCAACCCGATATATATGGGAAAAGAAGAAAGTGGATCTCCAATATTCTGGAGTTTGACCAAGAAATCAAAACCACCAGGTTGGTGAAAGGACAAGGTTTAGCCAGGTTACTAGCTTAATCAAATTACGAGGCATTGGGGGTTAATTACATGAATATAGACTCAGAAAATCAACAAAATGAGATTGTTGGTGAAGACTCTCATGTCAGTCCCAACTTAGTAGGATTCCCCTAGTATAAAGATATCATATACTTTCTGCAGAAGTTGAGGCCCCCTGATGGTTTGGATAAAAACAAGGTGAGAACTTTGAAACTCAAAGCAATCAAGTATTGTATCATCGACCAAATTTTGTAATGGAAGGATCCTCTGGGAGTCCCATTGAGGTGTCTTGATCCAGATGGATATCAGTGGCCACTGACCTTTTCCAACTGGATCAAAACATTTTTCTGACAATTTTGGCAATTTACTATTTTTAGCAACAGTTTTAACTTTCGGGGCCATTTTGAGGGTCTAAATGACGATTTTTCAGTATCAATCTCCTTAATGATATATAAAGTCATGATTGAGGACTGAAAATGAATCTCCTTGATGATACCTTTCCAACGGGCTATCACACGCCTAAAACGAAGATCATATGCAAAAGTTACGACCCCGGGAAGTTGATGTACTAACTTACCCAAACGGGGCCCACATGACTTTTGGCGCTTCATCCCCTAGGGTTAGGTTTTTGGATGTCTATGGTTTTTGGCATTCTTTCTTATTGTAAAAAGGCCTTCAGAGCCTCATTGTAACCTTCTTCTTTTGAATGCACGTTGTCGTCACATCTCTTCTTAGAGATAAGCTGCCACCATTCCAACAAGCTTGTTTCCATTGCATTTTATAGTTTCAACTTATTTCATTATTGAATAGAAAACCAGTTTTACTGTATCTCTATTATTTTGTGTTAAGCACCTGTTAATAATCTATATTCATTTCTTTCTTCTCATAAAATTTCGATCAGTGGTATCAGAGCATTCTTCTCTTTGTCATCTTAATGCATGTTCCCAACGAGGTCAGAGTACAAAGAGTTGGGTCTCGAGGTTGTTTCTCTTGAGGAAAGAAGCTCTCGCATGCCCAAGAGACCTCCCATGGTAGGAGAAAAGAAAGATGAAGGGACAAGAGATCCTTTCAAACTATTTATTGAGGAATCCCTCATGCAACAGAGGATCAAGATGATGGATAGTTTCGCACAAATCCTTCGGCGACTACCAACAGAAGACGCATCTTCTTCAAACGGAGGTGCCGCCCCCTTCAAGGTACAAATAAACTTTGATATTCCTATATTTGAAGGTCAGATAGATGCATATGCTGTAGAAAAGTGGTTGAATCTACTAGAAGGGTATTTTTTTGTTCATAAATTTTCGAATGGAGAAAAGATTACTTTTGCGCTCCTCAAAGTCATTCCCCATGTCAAATATTGGTGGGAAAAATTCTATGAGCAAAAGGAAATAGAGGAAACCTCATTGTTATCTGTCACGACCACCTTGGAATCCCTCAGGGATGCTATTAAGTAACAATACTACCCTATCAGAAGTTATGACGACCTGTATACCAAATGGACCACACTGCGGTAAGAAAGAGACCAAGCAGTGCCAGATTTCACAAATATATTGCATACCTTGCGCACCAAGTTGGGTATCAAATATTCGGAGTGACATCTAGTGCTCAAGTATAATGGTGCTCTACATAGAAACATCCATACCGAAATGGAATTTCTAGACATCTCATCCTTGGGCGCGGCCTACCGATATGTCGTCAAAATCGAGAAGAAGCTCAAACAAAAGACGCTGAAATTTCATCCTGGGAACCCCTCACAACAAAAGCTAGGAAAGGGCGGCCACAACCCACTGAACAAAGGATAGAGAAAATATGGACAGTATCAGGACAACCAGTAAAATCCGTAAGCAAATAAGGACACCAGAAAGACAAAGAAAGATACTGGGAAGTGGTGAGACTTCCATAAGATCCCTTGGCATAACATTGTTTCCTGTCGCTCAAAGTAGTCGCTGGTGGCCAAAGTGAAAGCCTCTGAATCAGATGCAGATTATGACTCCAAGATAGAACCAGAAAGGGGAAGATGGATCATTGACACGGAACCCATTGCCACCGTTTCTACCACCAAGCTCCAGCCCGGTGAACCAGATGAGCCAGAAAAAGGAGAGCACCTCTTTCATTCACAGATGTGGGTAAAATGCACCTTACTACACTTCATCGTTGATAGAGGTAGCCAGAAGAACCTCATCTCAACAAAGGTCATCAAGCGGTTGGCCCTGCCAACAACGCCGCACCCACAACCCTACACCATTGGATGGCTCCGCCAAGGAAGCGATCTCTGCATCAGCCAACAGTGTCGACTGTCGTATGACATCAATCCATTCAAAGACGAGGTATATTGTGATTTTTCTCCTCTCAAAGTTTGTGATGTTAAATTTGGGCCAACCTTATTTATGGAAATTTCATGCTATATATGAGTCTAGGCCTCGTAGTTTTATTATTACTTTGAATAGGAATTTGTATAGGATACCCGAGGGAGTCCCACCTAGTGCTATTTCCTTGATCTCTTCTAAGCAATGCAGGAAGGTCATCTCTCAGATAGGGAAGTTTGTCTTCTTCGTGATTCTCTCTCAGAATAAGTGAAAGATCACAGCCACATCTAGGGTCTCTACGGCTGACCTCTCCAGACAATAGAAGCAAGTAGATAAGGTCATGGAAGAACACTCAGATATCGTCTCCTCACCTACAGGGGTACCTCTGCACTTTTAGGCCAAGCACCCCATCGATCTGACCCCCGGTGCACCACTGCCCAATGGGCCAGTATATCATCTCTCTTTGTTAGAGAATGAGGAGATCACACGATAGATCCAATAACTACTCCACAAGGGGCACATCCTCCCCATCTCATCACCTTGCGGGAGCCCAATCGTACTAGTATAGAAGAAAGATGGAACGTGGCGACTCTGTATTGATTATCGGACTCTGAGTAAAATCACTGTCAGAAACCGGTACCCGATTCCCTGAATCAATGACCTCCTTGATCAACTCACAGGGGATAAATACTTCAGTAAGATTGATCTAAATTCTAGCTACCACCAGTTCCCGATAGAACAGATAGATGTATGGAAGACCGCCTTCAAGTGAAAGGAAGGACTTTTTGAATGGTTGGTCATGCCCTTTAGTTTGACAAATTCTCTAGCCACTTTCATGAGGATGATGGACAATATCCTGCGACCATTCACCAATACTTTTGCAGTGGTGTATCTAGATGACATTCTAATTTACAACAAGACTTGGGCCGAACACTTGCAGCATATTCAACAGGTTTTGCACACCCTACGGCAGCACATGCTATACGCCAACCTGGAAAAATTCTCCTTCGGCATGGACAGGGTCCATTACCTGGGATACATCATTGATCAACATGGCATACATGTGGATCTAGCCAAGATCCAATTCATCCATGACTGGCCAGCCCCAACAATACTCACTGAGCTTCGAAGCTTCTTGGGACTTGCTAATTTCTACCGCAGGTTTGTGTTGAGTTTCTCCCATATTGCATGGGACCTCAACCAAATAAACAGGGGTGGTTGTTAGGAAAAATTTGCATGGGATCGGTCCCAACAACAAGCGTTCGATGATTTGAAGCAGTGCTTGTGCTAAACCCCAGTACTTTCACAACCAGACCTGCAACATCCCTTTGAGATCGAGACAGATGATTCAAACTATGTTGTGGGTGTCGTTCTCACTCAGCATGACCACCCTGTGGCCTATCATAGTGAGACATTGTCAGATACTATCTGTAAGTACCCTACTTACGACAAAGAAATTTACTCCATTTTGGAAGCATCCCGCCAGTGGAGACATTACATTCTTGGGAAGGAGATAGTCATCCACACTTATCATAATCCACTGCAGTTCATGTAGACACAGGGAAAATTGCAAAATGACCGCCATCATAAGTGGTCCACATACTTGCAGAAATTCCACCTCAACATAAATTATAAAAGAGGAAGCACCAACTGCATCATTGATTGCCTCAGCAGACCACCAGTCAAGGCACTCAACATGGTGGTAGACTCTTACGGCCATGAGACATATGGATGGCCCCAACTCTATGAGACAAACCCTGAATTCACCACCACCTACCAAATGTTGGGTGCAAATGCAGTTGTCGATAATTTCCATCTTCAGGATGGGTTGTTGTGTCGTCTGGCCCATATCTGTGTTCGATCAAGTGAGCGAGTGAATCTTATCTCGGAATCCCACTACAGTAGGGTGGCAGGACACTTCGGCATAGAAAATATACTGGAGATGCTACAAAAACATTTCTACTGGCCGAAACTTCGACAGGAGTTCGACAAATATATCAGGTCCTGCACTGCTTGTGTTATTGCCAAACTGACCACTAAGAAATAGGGCTTGTACACCCCTCTTCCTACTCCTGAAAGGCCATGGGAATCCATCTCAATGGACTACATGCTGGGCCTCCCATCCACCAAGTGGGGAAATGACTTTGTTTTTGTGGTTGTTGATCACTTTTCTAAGATGGCGATTCTGGTTTCCTGTAAGAAGAGCATCACAGCAGAGGCCACTGCCAAGCTATTCTTTGAACGAGTCTGGGTACATTTTGGAATCCCACAAAACATTATCTCATATCAAGATAGTTGATTTATCATCACATTATGGTCGAGCCTCTGGTCACTGCTGGACACCAAGGTCACCAAATCCATGGCCTTCCACCCCTAAACAGATGGCCAAACCGAGGTTGTAAATCGAATGATTGTGCATATCCTTCACATGTATAATTCAAATCACCCTCGTACATGGGATGAGAACCTTCCCTATGTACAACATAGATACAATCGAGCCTTTCATATCTCAACTGGCCACAACCCCTTTCAAGTGGGGTTGGGATTCCAACCATTGGGTTCCATAGATGTTGCACTTCCCCTTGCGGTCACCTCGACTGACTCATCTCCTACTCCAACTGAAGCTGAAAAAGACACCCTATTAATTGAGAGGATCCAACACATCCACCAATAGGTTCAGGATATCCTACAGAATTCCAATGACAAGTACAAACAGTGCCATGATCAACATCGGGTGCCGCATAAGTTTCAGGTGGGAGACAAAGTTTGGTTGCACTTGCAGAAAGAACGCCCTACAGGACCCCATCGGAAGCTTCACCCACTCCATTATGGACCGTACATTATCACCAAGGTCATGGGGGATAATTATTTTGAGCTCAACATTCCTCCTCCTTGGCCTGCACCCAGTGTTCAACGTGTATCTCCTTCGCCCTTATTTCCCACCATTATTGGACACCTCAGAAGTAGAAGAACAACTGACACCAACAGATCTCAACCCTGAATGCATACAAAAGGAATCCAATGATAATATTGTGTACAGACATATCAAGGGCACTCGACAACAAAGGATCCATCTTTATGGAGTCATCAAAGTAGGGCAGCTCCTGCACCAAGGCAAGTGGCTCAGTCGGGGCCAAATTCAACAGAAATTTCCTCATCTAATGGGGGACCTCAATGCAATGGAGACCGTTATTTTATAAGGAGGTAGGATAGATCCATATGGATATTGTTGGCCACCCAACTTTTCCAACTGTCTCAAAACAGTGTTCTAACAATTTTGGCAATTTACTATTTTTAGCAGCAGTTTTAACTTTTGGGGCCATTTTGAGGGCCTAAATGAAGGTTTTTTGGTATCGATATCCTCAATTATATAAAAAGGCATCATTGAGACACAAAAATTAATCTCCTCAATGATATCTTTCCAACGGGATATCACACGCCTAAAACGGAGATCGTATGCAAAAGTTACGACCCCGGGAAGTTGATGTACTAACTTACCCAAACAGGGCCCACATGACTTTTGGTGCTTCATCTCCTAGGGTTAGGTTTTTGGATGTCTAGGGTTTTTGGAATTCATTATTATTATAAAAAGGCTTTCAGAGCCTCATTGTAACCTTATTCTTGTGAATTCATGCTGCCATCACATCTCTTCTCAGAAATAAGCCGCCACCATTCCAGCAAGCTTGTTTCCGCTGCATTTTACAATTTCAGCTTATTTCGTTATTGAATAGAAAACCAATTTTACTGTATCTCTATTATTTTGTGTTAAGAACCGGTTAATAATATATATTCATTTAATTATACTCATAAAATCCAGATCAGTGGTATCAGAGCGGTATGCTCCTTGTCATCTTAATGCATGTCCCCAATGAGGTCGGAGTACAAAGAGTTGGGTCTCGAGCTTGTTTCTCTTGAGGACAGAAGCTCTTGCATTCCCAAGAGACCTCCCATGGTAGGATAAAATAAATATGATGGGACAGGAGATCCTTTCAAACTGTTTATTGAGGAATCCGTCATGCAACAGAGGAATGAGATGATGGATAGTTTCGCACAAATCCTTCGGCGACTACCAACAGGCGACGCATATTCTTCGAACAGAGGTGTCACCCCCTTCAAGGTACAAATAAACTTTGATATTACTATATTTGAAGGTCAGATAGACACAAATGATATAAACAAGTGGTTGAATCTACTAGAAGGGTATTTTTCTGTTCATAAATTTTTGAATAGAGAAAATATTACTTTTACGCTCCTCAAAGTCGTTCCCCATGTCAAATATTGGTGGGAAATTTTTTGTGAGCAAAAGGAAATAGAGGAAACCTCATTATTCTCATTCATGGCCACCTGGGAATCCTTCAGGGGTGATATTAAGGAACAATACTACCCTGTCGGAAGTTATGATGACCTGTATACCAAATGGACCACACTGCAGCAAGAAAGAGACCAAGCAGTGCCAGATTTCACAAATATCTTCCATACCTTGCGCACCAAGTTGGGTATCAAAGATTCAGAGTGACATCTAGTGCTCAAGTATAATGATGCTCTGCATAGATACATCTAGACCGAAATGGAATTTCTGGACATCTCATCATTGGGTGCGGCCTACCGATATGACATCAAAATCGAGCAGAAGCTCAAACAAAAGATGCAGCAATTTGGGCCTGGGAACCCCTCACAACAAAAGCCAGGAAAGGGAGGCCCCAACCCACTGAACAAAGGACAGAGAAAATATGGACAGTATCAATACAACTAGTACAAGCCGCAAGAAAATAAGGACATCAGAAAGACAAAGAAAGATATCGGGAAGTGGTGTGAATTCCATAAGAGCCCTTGGCATAACACTGTTGACTACCGCTCAAAGAAGTCGTTGGTGGCCGAAGTGAAAGCCTCTGAATTAGATGTGGATTCTGACTCTGAGATAGAACTAGAAATGGGAAGATGGATCATTGACATGGAACCTAGTGCCATCGTTTCTACCACCAAGCTCCAGCCTAGTGAACCAGACAAGCTAGAAGAAGGAGAGTGCCTCTTCCATTCACAGATGTGGGTAAAAGGCACCCCGCTGCACTTCATCATTGATAGAGGTAGCTAGAAGAACCTCATCTCAGCAAGGGTCGTCAAGTGGTTGGCCCTTCCAACAACACTGCACCCACAGCCCTACACCATTGGATGGCTCCTCCAAGGAAGCAATCTTCGCGTCAGCTAACAGTGTCGATTGTCGTATGACATCAAGCCCTTCAAAGACGAGGTATTGTGTGATGTTTCTCCTCTTGAATTTTGTGATGTTCTTTTGGGCCAACCTTATTTATGGAAACGTCATATTGTATATGAGTCTAGGCCTCGTAGTGTTATTATTACTTTGAATAGGAATTTGTATAGGATACTCGAGGGAGTCCCACCTAGTGCTATTTTCTTGATCTATGCTAAGCAATGCAGGAATGTCATCTCTCAGATGGGGAAGTTTGTCTTCTTCATGATTCTCTCTCAGAATAAGTGAAATATCGCAACCAAATCTAGGGTCTCAACGACCGTCGTCTCCACACAGCAGAAGCAAGTAGATAAGGTCGTGGAAGAATACTTGGATATATTCTCCTCACCTACAGGGGTACCTTTACATTGCCAGGTCAAGCACCCCATCAATCTGACCCCCGACGCACTGTTTCCCAATGGGCCAATCTATCGTCGCTCTTTGTTAGAGAATGAGGAGATCACACAATAGATCCAAGAAATACTCCACAAGGGGAACATCCACCCCAGCTCTTCACCTTGCGGGAGACCAATCGTGTTGGTATAGAAGAAAGATGGAACCTGGTGACTGTGTATTGATTACCGGGCTCTGAATAAAATCCCTGTCAGAAACTGGTACCCGATTCCCCAAATCGATGACTGATCCGGATCGTTTTCAGCACGAAATGAGAGCGGAGATATAATAAAGAAATGCATAGAGATATTGCATATATTCAATAATATAACAGAAATGTATTAGATATGCAACCATAAATACAGATATACAGTAATACACGATTTCTATTAATCAGAGAAATGTACAGAGACTGTAAAAATACAGAGTGAAA
>SNQJ01S0006821.1:101327-133177 GCA_010110895.2 Picea sitchensis | reverse complement strand
GACCACTAAGAAACAGGGCCTGTACACCCCTCTTCCTACTCCTGACAGGCCATGGGAATCCATCTCAATGGACTACATGTCGAGCCTCCCATCCACCAAGCGGGGAAATGACTGTGTTTTTGTGGTTCTTGATCACTTTTCTAAGATGGCGATTCTGGTTGCCTGCAAGAAGAGCATCACAACAGAGGCCTCTGCCAAGCTCTTCTTTGAATGAGTATGGGTATATTTTAGAATCCCACAAACCATTGTCTCAGATTGGGATATTCAATTTCTCAGCACATTCTGGTCGAGCCTCTGGTCACTGCTGGACACCAAGATCACCAAATCCATGACCTTCCACCCCCAGAGAGATGGTCAAACTGAGGTTGTAAATCGAATGATTGTTCATATCCTTCGTATGTATAATTCAAAGCACCCTCGCACATGGGATGAGAGCCTTCCCTATGTCCAGCATAGCTACAACCGAGCCTTGCATAGCTCAACTCGCCACAACCCCTTTCAAGTGGGGTTGGGATTCCAACCATTGGGTCCCATAGATGTTGCACTTCCCTTTGCGGTCACCTCGACTGACTCATATCCTGCTCCAACTGAAGCTAACAAAGCCACCCAGTTCATTGAGAGGATCCAGTACATCTGCTAATAGGTTCAAGATATCCTACAGAAGTCTAATGACAAGTAAAAACAGTGCCATGATCAACATCAGGTGCCGCATAAGTTTCAGGTGGGTGACAAAGTTTGGTTGCACTTATAGAAAGAACACCTTACATGACCCCATTGGAAGATTTTCCCACTCCATTATGGATTTTACACTATCACCAAGGTCATGGGGGATAATTCTTTTGAGCTCAACATTCCTCCTTTCCTTGGCCTGCACCCAATGTTCAACGTGGATCTCCTTCGCCCTTATTTCCCACCATTATTGGACACCTCATAACTAGAAGAACAACTGACACCAACAGAGCTCAACCCTGACTACATACAACAAGAATCCAATGAAAATATTGTGTATAGACAGATCAAGGGCACTTGACAACAAAGGATCCAGGTTTATCGAGTCATCAAAGCAGGGTAGCTCCTGCACCAAGGTAAGTGGCTTACTCGGGGTCAAATTCAGCAGAAATTTCCTCATCTAATAGGGGAACTCAATGCAATGGACACCATTTCTTCCTAAGTAGGGAGGATTGATCCATATTGATATCGCTGGCTACCCACCTTTTCCAACTGGCTCAAAACAGTTTTCTAACAATTTTGGCAATTTACTATTTTTAGCAGCAGTCTTAACTTTCGGGGCCATTTTGAGGGCCTAAATGAAGGTTTTTCAGTATGGAGCTAATCAATGATATCTAAAGGCATGATTGAGCCCCTAAAATGAATCTCCTCGAAGATACCTTTACAACAGGCTATCAGAGGCCTAAAACGAAGAACGTATGCAAAAGTTACAACCCCGGGAAGTTGATGTACTAACTTACCCAAACAGGGCCCACGTGACTTTTGGCGCTTCATCTCCTAGGGTTAGGTTTTTGGAATTCTTTATTATTGTAAAAATTCCTTCAGAGCCTCATTATAACCTTGTTCTTGCAAATGTACGCTGTCGTCACATCTCTTCTCAGAGATAAGCTGCCACCATTCCAGCAAGCTTGTTTCTACTGCATTTTACAGTTTCAGCTTATTTTGTTATTGAATAGAAAACCAGTTTTACTATATCTCTGTTATTTTGTGTTAAGCACCTGTTAATAATATATATTCATTTTGTTCTGCTCATAAAATCCGGATCAGTGGTATTAGAGCGGTTTGCTCCTTGTCGTCTTAATGCATCTCCCTAATGAGGTCGGAGTACAAAGAGTTGGGTCTCGAGCTTGTTTCTCTTGAGGATAGAAGCTCTTGCACACCCAAGAGACCTCCCATGGAAGGAGAAAAGAAAGATGACAGGACATGAGATCCTTTCAAACTGTTGATTGAGGAATCCCTCATGCAATAGAGGAATGAGATGATGGATAGTTTCGCGCAAATCCTTTGGCGACTACCAACAAGTGACGCATCTTCTTCGAACGGAGGTGCCTCCCCCTTCAATGTAAAAATAAGCTTTGATATTCCCATATTTGAAGGTCATATAGACGCAGATGCCACAGACAAGTGGTTGAATCTACTAGAAGGGTATTTTTCTGTTCATAAGTTTTCAAATAGAGAAAAGATTACTTTTTCTCTTCTCAAACCCGTTCCCCATGTCAAAGATTGGTGGGAAAATTTCTCTAAGAAAAAGGAAACAAAGGAAACCTCATTATTCTCAATCATGACCACCTGGGAATCCTTCAGGGATGTTATTAAGGAACAATACTACCCTGTCAGAAGCTATGATGACCTGTATACCAAATGGACCACACTGCGGAAAGAAAGAGACCAAGTAGTGCCAGATTTCACAAATATCTTCCATACCTTGTGCACCAAGTTGGGTATCAAAGATTTGGAGTGACATCTGGTGCTCAATTATCATGGTGCTCTGCATAGATACATCCATACTGAAATGGAATTTCTGGACATCTCCTCCTTGGGCACGGCCTACCGATATGCCGTCAAAATCGAGAAGAAGCTCAAACAAAAGACGCGGCAATTTGGGCTTGGGAACCCCTCAAAAAAAAATCCAGGAAAGGGTAGCCCCAACCCACCGAACAAAGGACAGAGAAAATATGGACAGTACCAAGACATCCAGTACAATCCGCAAGAAAATAAGGACACCAAAAAGACAAATAATGATACCAGGAAGTGGTGTGACTTCCATAAGAGCCCTTGGCATAACACTGCTGACTGCCGCTCGAAGCAGTCGTTGGTGACCGAAGTGAAAGCCTCTGAATCAGATGCAAATTCTGACTCCAAGACAAAACTAGAAAGGGGAATATAGATCATTGACATGGAACCCAATGCCACCATTGCTACCACCAAGCTCCAACCTGGTGAACCAGATGATCTAGAATAAGGATAGTGCCTCTTCCATTCACATATGTGGGTAAAAGGAACCTCGCTGGACTTGATCGTTGATAGCGGTAGAAAGAAGAAACTCATCTTAGCAGAGGTCATCAAGCAGTTGGCCCTGCCAACAATGCCGCACCCACAACCCTACACCATTGGATGGCTCCGCCAAGGAAGCGATCTCCGCATCAGCCAACAGTGCCTTATTTAGTACCTGATTCCCCGAATCGATGACCTCCTTGATCAATTCATGGGGGATAAATACTTCAATAAGATTGATCTGAAGTCTGGCTACCACCAAGTCTCGATAGAACAAACAGATGTATGGAAGATTACCTTCAAGTAAAAGGAAGGAATTTTTGAATGGTTGGTCATGCCCTTTGGTTTGACAAATTCTCCAGCCACTTTCATGAGGATGATGGATGATATCCTATGACCATTGACCAATACTTTTGTAGTGGTGTATCTAGATGACATTCTAATTTACAGCAAGACTTAGGCCGAACACTTGTAGCATATTCAGCAGGGTCTGCACACCCTCTGACAACACAAGCTATACGCCAACCTAGAAAAATGCTCCTTCGGCATGGACATGGTCCATTACCTGGGCTACATCATTGATCAGCATGGCGTACATGTGGATCCAACCAAGATCCAAGTCATCTATGACTGGCCAGCCCCAACAAAACTCACTGAGCATCAAAGCTTCTTATGACTTGCTAATTTCTACCATAGGTTCATGTTGGGTTTCTCCCATATTGCATGGGCCCTCAGCCAAATAAATAGGGGTGGTGGTAAGGAAAAATTTGCATGGGGTCGGTCCCAACAACAAGCGTTCGATGATTTGAAGCAGAGCTTGTGCTCAACCCTAGTACTTTCACTACCAGACCTGCAACATCCCTTTGAGATCGAGACAGATGATTTATACTATGTTGTGGGTGTTGTTCTCACTCAGCATGACCACCCCATGGCCTATCATAGTGAGACACTATCAGATATTGTCTGTAAGTACCCTACTTATGAAAAATAAATGTACTCCATCGTGAAAGCATGCCTACAGTGGAGACATTACATTCTTGGGAAGGAGACAGTCATCCACACTGATCATAAGCCACTACAGTTCATGCATACACAGGGAAAATTGTTGAATGACCACCATCAAAAGTGGACCACATACTTGTAGAAATTCCACCTCAACATCAAGTATAAAAGAGGAAGCACCAATCGTGTCATTGATTTCCTCAGTAGACCGCTAGTCACGACACTCACCACGGTGCTAGACTCTTATGGCCATGAGACATCTAGATGGCCCCAACTCTATGAGAAAGACCCTGACTTCGCCACCACCTACCAAATGTTGGGTGCAAATGCAGTTGTCGATAATTTCCATCTTCAGGATGTGTTGTTGTGTCTTCTGGGCCATATTTGTGTTCCATCAAGTGAGGGAGTGAAGTTGATCTGGGAAGCCCACTATATTTGGGTGGCAGGACACTTCGGTGTTGAAAAGACAATGGTGATGCTACAGAAACATTTCTACTAGCTGAAACTTCGACAGGAGGTCGACAAGTATATCAAGTCCTGCACTACCTGCACTATTGCTAAACCGACCACTAAGAAACAGAGCATGTACACCCCTCTTCCTACTCCTGATAGGCCATGGGAATCCATCCCAATGGACTACATGTTGGGCCTCCCATCCACCAAGCGGGGAAATGACTGTGTTTTTGTGGTAGTTGATCACTTTTCTAAGATGGCTATTTTGGTTTCCTGCAAGAAGAGCATCATAGCAGAGGCCACTACTAAGCTCTTCTTTGAACGAGTCTGGGTACATTTTGTAATCCCATAAACCATTGTCTCGGATTGGGATATTCAATTTCTCAGCACATTCTGGTCGAGCCTCTGGTCACTGCTGGACACCAAGATCACCAAATCCACGGCCTTCCACCCCCAGACAGATGGCCAAGCTGAGGTTGTAAATTGAATGATTGTGCATATCCTTCACATGTATAATTCAAAGAACCCTCACACATGGTATGAGATCCTTCCCTATGTCTAGCATAGCTACCACTGAGCCTTGCATACGTCAACCAGCCATAGCCCCTTTCAAGCGGGGTTGGGATTCCAACCATTGGGTCCCATAGATGTTGCACTTCCCCTTGTTGTCACCTCAACTCACTCATCTCCTGCTCCAACTAAAGCTGACAAAGACACCCAGTTCATTGAGAGGATCCAACACATCCACCAATAGGTTCAGGATATCCTACAGAAGTCCAATGACAAGTACAAATAGCGCCATGATCAACATCGAGTGCCACATAAGTTTCAGGTGGGCAACAAAGTTTGGTTGAACTTGCAGAAATAATGCCTTACAGGAATTCATCGAAATTTTCTCCCACTATGTTATGGACCGTACACTATCACCAAGGCCATGGGGGATAATGATTTTGAGCTCAATATTCCTCCTTTCCTTGGCCTGCACCCAGTGTTCAACGTGGATCTCCTTCACCCTTATTTCCCACCATTATTGGACACCTCAGAAGTAGCAGAATAGCTGACACCAACAGAGCTCAACCCTAAATACATACAACAGGCATCCAATGATAATATTGTAGACAGACATATCAAAGTCACTCGACAACAAAGGATCCAACTTTATCGAGTCATCAAAGCAGGGTAGCTCCTACACCAAGGCAAGTGGCTCACCCGGGGCCAAATTCAGTAGAAATGTTCTCATCTAATGGGGGACCTCAATGTAATGGAGACCATTTCTTCCGAGGGAGGGAGGATTGATCCATATGGATATCGGTGGCCACCCACCTTTTCCAACTAGCTCAAAACAGTTTTCTAACAATTTGGCAATTTACTATTTTTAGCAGTAGTTTTAACTTCCGGGGCCATTTTGAGGGCCTAAATGAAGGTTTTTCGGTATAAATCTTCTCAATGATATACAAAGGCATGATTTATCCCCCAAAATGAATCTCCTCTATGATACCTTTCCAACGGGCTATCACATGCCTAAAACGGAGATCGTATGCAAAAGTTACAACCCCAGGAAGTTGATGTACTAACTTACCCAAACGGGTCCCACATAACTTTTGGCACTTCATCTCCTAGGGTTAGGTTTTCGGATGTCTCGGGTTTTTAGCATTGTTGCTTATTGTAAAAAGTCCTTCAGAGCCTCATTGTAACCTTCTTCTTGTGAATGTGCATTGCTGTCACATCTCTTCTCAGAGATAAGCCTCCACCATTCCAGCGAGCTTGTTTCTATTTCATTTTATAGTTTCAGCTTATTTTGTTATTGAATAGAAAACCAGTTTTACTATATCTCTGTTATTTTTTGCTAATCACCTATTAATAATTTGTGTTCATTTCGTTCTTCTCATAAAATCTGGATCATGTCTTGACCCACAAGAAGTCGAAAGAGCTATGTCTGATTTTCATGACAACTCATGTGGAGGGCACTATTTTTGGAGGACCACAGCGTATAAGATCCTCAGAGCTGGGTATTTCTGGCCCGAAATTTTTACTGATGTTTGTGAAAATATTATATCATGTACCAAGTGTCAAAATTTTGCTGGAAAACAACAGCTCAAATATTTTCCTTTGAAACCTGTAGCGGTTTCTAGACCTTTTCAACAATGGGGTCTCAACTTCATTGGAGAGGTCCACCCATCCTCAAGTGGACAACACAGGTGGATTTTAACCACCATTGATTGTTTTACCAAATGGATAGAATCCATCCCTACAAGGAGTGCCTCCCACAAGGTGATCATAAATTTCTTTGAATAAATCATATCTAGATTTGGTTGTCCAAGCAGGATCGTTACAAACAATGATGCCTCTTTCAGGGCTGCTGATTTTCTTATTCATTCTCAAAACAACAGATTTGATCACTGCTTTCGGGTGCATTAATCAAAAGGCTCTTGCATGTTGGTTTCTCTAATTCATTGCCAATGCATATGGCCTTGGTCTACTCCTGTTCATGAGGTGTATTAGGAAAAAGGGTTAGGGATTCTTGACTTTTTTTAATTTCGACCTCTCCCATCTGCTCACGTGACATTTGATCTTGGCTACTTGATGAAACTAAGCTTGTGTATTCAAGAGAAATATGGGACTGATAGGGAAGTTCATCACAATCAGAAGTGCTTGGGAAACCACATTCTTCTATCTCATCTTCTGATTTTGAGGGATATTCATCATAGATTGTCTTATGGTCCCAAGTTCTCAATTTTTCACCTTCCAAACTTATATTATCATCTTTTTATTCTTTTTCAACAACAAAAATATGACATGAGGGTTGAAACAAGCTATTGTTTCTTTGATGGAAAGGGTACTTCTCTGATATAAGGTCTTCAACTGACTATTCAAATAAATCATCTTCATAATCATTATCCAAAGGAGAATCAATGGCCATTTGACTATTACTGGCTGAGGGGCTTAGTACAATAGATGGGACAACTAGTTGTTCAGGGAAAACATCCTCATAGTCATCAAAACTTGGAAAATCATGGCACACTAGACTGTCAAAAATAGGAGGGATGAATATGATAGTTGGTAAGTTAGGCATTTGGTTATAACAAGCTATCACATTGTCCTCATGATGAAATAGATCAGGCCATATAACATCCTTTTGAAATAAAGAATCAAGAAAAGAAATAGATGAGTCAATAATTAAATATCTTTCCTGATCTTCCTCTCGAGGATATAGCTCTTGACAAGAATGTTGCTGGTGGATTTCCTATGTATCATGGAAATTGTTTGTGTCATGTTCCTCCTCCTCATTCTCAATGAATGGATGTTCATGCATAACCTTTGAAAATTCCCTACTCATAGCCTTTTCATCAAGCTTAAGAGTAAAATCATTGAATCCTTAACATAAACTTTGCTTTCTTTCCTCCATGGTCAACATATACTGATTCTCTTGCTTGGTTTCCATGGGTAAGTGATATTGATTGTCAAATGAAACATGGGAAGCAGGTTCTTCTTGATAGAAGGAATCAAAGACTGGATGTCTTGAAATTATCCATGAGCCATTCTGACTTTCTACTTGTTTCATGACTTTAAGGCCTCTTCTCATAATATCAAATGCTTCAAAACAGAGAGGTAAAGCATTACCTTCATCAGATTCATCCTCTTCCTAGTTTTTAGTAATGAAACCATGAGATGCACGCTGGTTTCTCTCCATGGCTGGCTGAAAATGGAGTTGCTCTGCTGCAGGGTTTGTATTTGATTGTTAAGGAGCATTGTCCATGTAATCAATCTGATCATGCACATCAATCAACTGAGTGGATTGTTCAGATTTTTCATGAATTTCATCATTTTCAAGAGAAGAATCATGGATTCCTACATCAAGGTCTTGGTCTACTTCACTATCATTCAAAAGGGAGTCTATAGGCTATTGGAAATGACATTTATGTTCTGATTTATGCTCCTGATGAGACAATAATTCAAATAAATCTTATATGACTTCATGATCCAATAAATCCTCATCATAGACATCAATTCCCATGAGTTGAAAAAGGGCATCAAGATTTCCACAAAACTCTTCAACCAACACTAAAGAGGTATGGTTGTCCTTATAATTTTCACAAAAAACTGAATAGAAATCTTGGAGGGAACATGTTAGTGTCCTAACCCGCACATAGGTAGAACAATATATTTGGATGTAATAAAGGTCAATATTAATAAGGCCTTGTAATAAAATAGAATAAGTCGGATGTAATAAGACCTAATAGAAGATTATGCTTCTGGAAGGATCTTCCTCTATATGCTTCTTTTGATAGACATATTTAGTATAAATAGGAGTCGAGGGTATGAGAACCCTATCTTGGAGATTATTGTAATAGAGCTCTGCTCGACTGAAGGTTGCCCCCTCGAAGAGGCCTGTGAACATTTCTCTAAGAATCAAAGTGTTATTTTTGTTGTTATTCTTATATCATTTCAGTGTTATTGTGGTGATTATTCTGGTTATATTGTTGTTATTCTGCCATTTCTAGCATTTTATTTCTATTATGCATACATTTTATATCTGGTATATTACAAATGGTATCAGAGCACTTTCCTTAGAAAAAATTGTGGGTAATTTTTTTTTCAGGGTAGAGACGTAGTCCGACGTCTTTAAGCCACAAAGATCTTTCATTACACACATAAACCTGCAGTTCAGGGATTCACAAACGCAAGAAATACAAGTGGTTCTTAAGCGCACATATGTTGGCTACCCTTGTAACCCCTGTTGGTACCCCTTCGAGTGGTAGCACATCAGACAGAAATTGTGTATGGATCAACCTAGATTTCCTGAAGCCCTCTTTAGATAAACTGATCAACCACCTGACTGCTATAGTGCCATCGAGAAAATCACTTGGGAAGATACTCTCTAGTACCTGGGTAGTCGGGTAGTACAGATACCTGGGTAGTTGGGTAGTACAGTCTATCCTCCTTAGTGAGTGCCCTGAGATATTAGGCCGAGTACTACTATTGGACCCTGCACGTATATCAGAGATCTATAGAACAGGGAAAACCCTTGTTTGTAGAACCCTTGGGGATAGAAAGATAAACAAATTAAAATAGACAAGATCTATTGTCGCGCAACTGTGTTTGGGTTTCCAAGTAAATACACATTTATTTCTAGTTAAGCATTTGGGTATTTCCTCTCTGCAGTATTCTTCAGACCGGAGTATAACTCCACAGGTGTAAAAAAATAAAATTAGTCTGGAATTTTTTTCACCATTATTTGAGACCTATTCCATTGGATTCATCTCTTTTCCCTTATCACATTCATCCATATCATTTTTCGGAAAAAACATTGACCTCGCCTGCCCCTTTTCAGTTCCCCCATCCTTATGGCCCATACCCGTAGCCAAGACTTGGAAGCTTTCTTCAACACCTTGCAATCTGGTCTCATCAAAACCCAAAAAGAAGTGAAACAAATCAGTGCCAATGTTGTCTCCATCAATACAACCATGCAGTCCTCAGTGGAGGAAATCAAACAAGACCTCACCACCCATCTTGAATTTGTCTTTTCGGCACTCTGCACCAAAATGCATATCCCTATAGATAACCCTTCCTCTTCCTCACCTCCACATACTAAAGGTGACAATCCCTCTCATTCCCATAACTTTCAGAACCATCACTTTCAACGTGATCTATGCCTACTGCAGGTGGATGTGACCAAATTTGATGGCTCGAACCCCACTAGTTGGGTAACCCAAATAGAATATTATTTCTCTTTATACGACATTACAGATGACTTGGCCAAACTTTGGTATGGTGTTCTCCATCTAGATCAAGAACGTTGGCAATGGTGGAAATGGAGAAAAACTTCTCGTTAAGGGTATATTGCTTGGACACACTTTGTGGCAGAGATTTATGAATGCTTTGACACTGACACCAACCATTTGGGCCATTTGAAAAAGTTGAAACAATCAAGAATAGTGGAAGACTTTATAGATTCCTTTGAGCACCTAAATTTTCGGACAGAGGGCATGTCTAATGGCTTTTTCCGAGAATGTTTTATCAGTGGCATCAAGGATGAGATTTGGGTCCATGTCCTCATGGATTGGCCTCAGAGTTGGGTGGAGGCTACTAAAAGAGATAAAGAAGCACAACAAGTTGTATCTTCTCAAAACCAGAAAACCTCCTTTATCCCTTGCCCTAAACCAATAAATCCCACTACTTCCTCCACTCCACTAAAAATCCAAAAATTGACCAGGGATGAAATGGTTGAATGCCAACTCAAAGGCCTTTGTTATAATTGTGATGAAAAATATTTCCTGGGCCATAAGTGTAAGGAAAAAAAGTTGTTTATGGCCATCTCCGAGGATATTCCGAAAGAGGATACTGAAACTCCCCTTCTGTATGAGTCACTTGAAACCCCAGACATAACCCCTCCCTCGGACCCTCCCAAAGTAGAACCGAACATTTTCCTCAATGCCCTCACTGGCTTCTCTACTCCCCAAACCCTCAATCTAATCGGTTACATCAAGCATCGAAAGGTCATCATTCTGGTTGATAGTGGAAGCACCCATAATTTTATTCATCGCCGCATTGCCAAAAAACTTATTACTACATCCATGCTGTCAATAATTTCCAAATCATGATTTCCAATGGTGGCTCCATGAAATGTGGAGGGCATTGTGAAAATGTGTGTCTCCAAATTGGTGACTA
Organism: Picea sitchensis; assembly: GCA_010110895.2. NCBI lineage: Eukaryota > Viridiplantae > Streptophyta > Pinopsida > Pinales > Pinaceae > Picea > Picea sitchensis. Next base: position 122,050 of record SNQJ01S0006821.1, on the reverse strand, counting down.
CCACCTGAAATCTCATATGTTTGCTATCAACATGGGCGGTTGTGACATTGTGTTGGGTGCAGATTGGCTAAGGACTTTGGGTCCCATTCTCATGTATTTTAAGGAATTAACCAAGCAATTTGACCAGGAGGGCCACCAATATAAGTTCCAAGGCATCATCATCGGCTCACCTGAGATCATTAGTTCCCATCGCATGAAAAATCTGCTCAAAAAGGGTCATTCTTGTGTTATTGCTCAACTCCATGCCATACAAGCAACATAAACACCCTCGGTGCCGCAAGACCTCCAAGCCATCCTTTCTAAACATCAAGCGGTCTTTTCCACTCCCCATGGAATCCCTCCTTCACATGGTGTTCATTATCATTCCATTCCCCTTGTACCCGGAATCCTTCCTCCCAATATATGTCTGTATCGTCACCCCTTTTCCCAAAAAAATGAAATTGAGAAAATGGTCCAGGAACTCCTTAATGCAGTTGTTATCCACCCTAGTACAAGCCCCTACTCTTCTCATGTGGTCATGGTCTTGAAGAAATAATTTTCTTTTCGAATGTGTCCTGACTTCTGTGCCCTCAACAAACTTACCATTAAAGAAAAATTCCCCATTCATATCATTGATGACCTCCTGGATGAACTGAGTGGTGCCATATTCTTTACTAAACTTGATATTCATTCGGGCTACCACCAGATACGTATGAAAGAGGTAGACATTCCCAAGACTGCCTTTAAAACTCATGAGGGCCACTATGAGTTTTTGGTAATGCCCTTTGTCTTGTGTAATTCCCCTTCCACCTTCCAAAGCCTCATGAATCATGTCTTCCATCCTTTTCTCTGACATTTTGTCTTAGTTTTATTTGATGATATCCTCATCTATAGAAAGACTTGGATGGAACATCTTGCTCATGTGGATCGATTTCTCCATCTACTCTCTCAGCACCAACTTTTCTTGAAACAATCTAAATGTGCTTTTAGCACCTCAGAAGTAGAGTACTTGGGTCATCTAGTTGGAAAAGATGATGTCAAGGTGGATCCTAAAAATATTGAAGCTATGCAAGACTGGCCTCACCCAAAGAATCTCAAAATCTTGCGTGGATTTCTGGGCTTGACAGGTTATTATCGCAAGTTTGTTAAGAATTACGGAAAGATTGCAACACCTCTCACTGCGCTCCTAAAAAAGAACTCTTTCACATGGACTCCAGCTGTTTCTCAAGCTTTTCAAACCTTGAAGATGGCCATGTGCACCACTCCAGTCCTAGCCCTTCCTGAATTCAAAAATACCTTTGTCCTGGAATGTGATGCTTCAGGGAAAGGAATTGGTGTTGTCCTTATGCAAGAGAGTCGACCTTTGGCCTTTACCAACAAGTAACTATCTGAAAGAAATCTGGGAAAATCTATCTATGAAAAGGATATGTTGGCTATTCTGTATGTCTTTGATTTGTGGCAGCCTTATCTATTGGGGAAATGCTTCCAAATTAATACAGACCATCAAAACCTCAAGTATTTTTTGGAACAACGCATTTCCTCCTCGGAGCAACAAAAATGGGTTACTGAGCTATTTTTCTATGATTTTGAGTTCATTTACAAGAAAGGCAAATAAAATGTGGTTACGGATGCAATTTCCCACAAATATGAAGATGAAGGATCCCTTTTTTCTCTTTCATTCATTGTACCAGATTGACTCCAAGTTGTTCGTCAGGAATGGCTACAAGATCCCAAAAGTTCATAGTTGATCCAACAATTTCAGTCCAGTGCTCCAGCTCCCCCATGGTACTCTTGGCTCCATGATGAGATTCAAAACAAAGGTTGTTTTTATTTAAGTAAACAATCAAATCTTAAATCCATGGTACTTTCTGAGCTTCATGCTACACCGACAAAGAGGCACTCAGGGTTCACAAAAACCTATGATAGGGTCAAACATTCTTTTTTCTGGGATAGTATGAAACAGGACATTCATACTTTTGTCACCGAATGTGATGTGTGTCAATGCAACAAGGGAGAAATGGTCAAATATCCAGGAACACTACAATTGTTCCCAATTCCACCTGCTATTTGGAAGGACATATCTATGGATTTCATTACAGGCTTACCCAAATCGGGAAATAAATCAGTCATCATGGTGGTTGTCGATCTCCTTTCCAAGTATGCTCATTTTTGTGCTCTTCAACACCCATTTACAGCATCCACAGTGGCTCAATTTTTCATGGATCAGGTCTTCAAGATTCATGGCATGCCACACTCTATTGTTTCTGATCACGACCCAACTTTCATAAGCAATTTTTGGCAAGAACTGTTCAAGCTACAAGGCACCCAATTTCATCTCAGTACAACTTATCATCCCGAGACTGATGGTGTTGTAACAAGTGTTTGGAAACATATTTGAGGTGTTTTGCCTTGGAAAATCAAAATCAATGGGCTCAATGGTTACCCCTAGTTGAATGGTGGTACAACACTTAATACCATATAGCTACACGCATGACTCCTTTTGAAGCAGTATATGGACAAAATCCACCTTCAGTTCTCTCATACTTACCTAGTGTCTCGAAGGTCCATGCGGTTGACCAAACACTTACAATTCAAGAGGCTATTCTCCATACCCTCAAAGAGAATTTGGTCATGGCACAAAATTCCATGAAGAAACAAGAAGATCAAGGTCACTCTGAACGTCAATTTGAAGAAGGGGATCATGTGTTTCTTCGCCTGCAACCTTACAAGAATAATTCCCTCAAGTCTGAGCATTGTCAGAAGCTAGCGTCCAATTTTTATGGTCCTTATACAGTTATCAAGCATGTGGGATAGGTGGCCTATCAGTTAGATTTCCCCAGTCATTCGAAGCTACATCCTATTTTTCATGTTTCCTTATTAAGGGAGGTGAGTCAATTTAACCATGAAATTTTCATGAACCCACCAACCTGCGAACCTGCGGTTTGATGAGTGATCCAAAGAAACTAAGTATAGGATGGCGGTCGGTCAGAATCATGAGCATCAGAAGAATGGGACGTTTGGGAACCTAGGATCCACAATGAGAATACAAGTTAAGTGATGGTCGAAGTGTAGAATGCAGAAGTTGAAGTGCAATGTGAAGGCTGTGGAAAAGGGAAGGATGAGGGCTTGAACCCGTGAACCCATGAAATTGAAAAAATGGCTAAGTGTTAAAACAAATTTATGAGATACGAAAGTGGGTGGAAATGAAGGCCCGCCAACTCATGAACCCGTCAACCCGATGAGGAGATTAGTAGTTAGGGGGAAGGGTAGAAATGTAGGCATTGGAGGTAGAGAGTGTTATATGTATATAGTAGGTTGGAAAGTGAGGGAATGTATGAGTCCACCAACCCGTGAACCCGATGAGGAGATGAACGAAGAGTCCCAAAAACATCTAAGTGTAGAGACTAGTGGAGCATATGGAGAAGAGTGGTGAAAAGAGAAAAATGGTTAAGTGTGGAGATGGAAGATGATGGAAATAAGTGATGAGAGTACTTCATCATTCGAAAATGGAGAGGAGAACATGATACTTAGAAAAAATCTTCATAATCTCTCATTCAGACCTTTAGACCAGATATTGAATAACTTAGGCATACAAAAATGGATTTCTGATCTGAAAAGTGCGTGATGAAGCTGAGACTAAGGGCTACATGTATAATTTAACCAAATGGAAAGAAACATCATCTCCTTTCTGATATTTAAACTTAGGAATGTATGTCTTCCAATCTTTATTAGGAATGGGATTGGGAAAACCAGGAATATGATACATGTTCAAAGCAGCATACCTTTTGGACGATGAAGCCATCTTGAAATAGTGGATTCTGCAATTTCTTATTTAAATCTGAGTGAACTAGCCTGTGAAAATGTGGAATGATGGATTTATTCAATGTGGAGTCACCATGGTAAATGATTCCAACCTTGTATGTGCCTGATTGTTGTTCACCATCACCAATCATATCTGATGCTCTGTCGTTCTTCCTAGGGAAAATAAGAGCAATCGGTCCCTGACAATGACACTAAGAATGTTAGCACTAAGAGTCACCCTCATACTTCTAGAGGATAATCCCAGTACCCATCAAATAGGTTTGTAATGGTAAATTTATGATGAAGTTTCAAATGGACAAAATTCAACATAACAATGCAAAAACAAAAAAAAATCTAGGCAAGATGCATAAGAAAGTGAGGTCTTGTCTAACTTCAATCAGTGATTTAAATATAAGTGTGGGTAGATGGAAGACTTTAATCATAAGTATGAATTAGTCTACTATTAGCATCAGGCCTTACTAGCAGACAACTGAGGAAAAATATCAAACATAAGAACTTCTTTAATCCAAGATTTTAAACATTGATAATAATCACAACAACATCACAATCAAACATACATTGTAACAAAGCTATAATATCTCAATTGAATCATTCAATGATGAGAAAATCAGAGTGAGAAAGAAGTAAGATGATGGAAAATAAAGTTGACTTCTATTAGGAAAAATTTCTCAAATATCATACATAAAAACCAGAGTTTGGCTCTATTACATCAAAACATTACTAAGGGAGTCTATGCTCAACATTTCAAACCCAAAAATGTTCTTCTAATGCTAAATTTATATCCTAAACAAGGAATGACATCATACAATTCGAGCTTGATCCTCTAACATAGGATTCGCCCAGCTAAAACTGAGAATCTTACACCTGTTTAAGTGGAAACAACAAACTACGATAAACAGGGGAAATGTTGGTAACCATCCTAACACCATAATATTTGCCTAGTGAGGTGTCTCTTGAGAACATATACTTTGTTTCCATGTGTCCACTAGCTCCAAATGACCTCCAATCATTTTTACTAAGCTCCACTAGCCACCTAGTGACCGTTGATTCTCTCAAAACCCATCAAAATAGGAATTGGCAGCGAATCCTGAAGTGTTGACTGTATCAGCCAATTCGTAGCAGATTTCACAGTGAATTTCACAGTGAATTCTATAGCACCCGCCTGTGTAGACCATTTCACAGTAGATTCTATAGCGAAGTTGCAACTTCTGTCTATGTAGATTATTTCGTAGCGCATTTCGAATTTGCAGTTTATGTCTGTGTAGATAATTTCGCAGTGCCAAACGCTAGGAAATATCATGTAGTTGTCTGATCTACGAAATATATTGTAGTTGTCTGATTTGTGCATCTTGAACCAAAAATACCCATAAAACTTTTCCAAAACTATATAAGCCTCCAAATAGGGTGTATGGATACAAAATCAGCTATAAGCATAATACTTCCCACCAAAACTTCAAAATGTAAGGATAACCACCTTCAAAATTTAGATTCTTTCAACCACTTCATTTCACCTTTTGAGTCTGGTACTCCTCCTGGTTGCAGCTTGAGCTGATAAATTTAGATTTATTTGAGCTAATTCATCTTTGAAAGTCTGTAACTCCAACTTGAGCGCTCTAATATGAGATTGTAAAATCTGTTTTGTTTGTATAAATTCTTAAGCTGCCTATGGAGGGGAAGAAATATCCTTGTTCTAAACATGGTCAGATCAATTGTTTCCTTATACTTATCCATAATATCCTTAAACTTTTTCCTCTCAACCAACCCTTCTTCCTTCAAGTGAGAAACCTCTTTTATGGCCTCTCTGAGCTGCCTGATCAATATTTTGAAGGCAAGTTTCTCATGGGAGTAGTTATGTCTATGACTTCAATGTGTTTTTCAATAGTCTCAGTTTTACCCTTATCCTTCCTCTTGATAGTAGCTTTTGTTATGACCTCTTTTTCAACAATTTCCTTCTTGTTTGATGACCTGGTGAAGGGCCTCCTAGCTCTAGTATCAACTGCAGCAGTTGGTGAGGGGAAGATTAACTTTCTCCCTTTTCTGCCTATGGTTTTAGCTGAGGGAATTTCTTCTAATTCAAGGGTTGGTTGGGGTGAAAAATCCCTTTGTGGAGAGTGTTTATCTCCCCCTTCTTCTTCTTCTTGTTCCGTAGGAGCCTCATCATCTTTAGCAATTTATTTTCCCTTCTTCTTTTTACTTGTTTCTGTGTGAATAGCATTGTCATCTTGAAGAGGGCTTTGCACCTTAGATTGAGGAGTAGGAGCTACATTTAATTGCAGATGTGCAGAGGCAATGAACTTCTCCCAAGCTATGTTTCTCTTCTTCAACTCCTCCATCATAAGAATCCTAATCAATCATGAGTGAAAAAAACTTGTTTCCATAGCCTTGGACTTGGCTTGGACCCTGTCAGCCATTTTCCCTATACTCCTAAACAAATATAAAGGGATGGTCATGAGGTCTTTGCCTATGATGTGAAACAAAAGTATAATGTGGTATTGGTAAATCATATTGAATCTTCCCTCACATGTAAAATATATCTGGATCACCCTTAACATCTTGTCAAATACATCAACCAAGTGGCTCCTAGGCACTCCCTTTGATAGGTTATCTCCCTGATATTCTGGTTTGAGGAACTCTTTAGAGAAGGTTGCATTAAGAGTCATGGATTTAAACCATATTTCACCAGTGTTGGGTATCTCAGTGGCTGCTGCAATGGTGGCTTCAGATACCTCCAGTTCAAGGGTTCCCACCTTGGTTTTAGTTTCATCAAAATTCAAGGAAAACTCTCTAGCTACCTCAGGGTGTCCCCTCTGCATATTATGATAGAAATTGAGACATCCAACTCATTGGAAGACCTCTATGATCAAAGGTTCAACATCAAATAAATGCATATCATAGGGCTCAGTACTAACTACACTCCCACCCTTATGATCCTTCGTTTGCCGAGGTGTAGCCATTTTCTTATAATAGGAGGAAAACTAATACAATAATATGAGAGATGTGACAGGCCAAAAAAAGAACATAGGTCTTAGGGTTTGGAATGATGGTCTTTTTCAAAGATGGATTTTTCTAAGGCTTTAGAGTTTTCCTTCTTATTTGAATTCTAATCTTATGAAAGGGAAACTGATGTTAATAAATGTAATAACACCCTTTAGGAAAATGGATATGCAAAGAGGAATAAACTACCAAATCTTTAAGCTAACACTTCACCATCATTTGCAAGGTTATCACAACTTTAATCAACAGGGCTCTTTAAACTTCCAACATAGACAGACTTTAGACTTGAAATAACAATTGAAAATTTACAGGAAATGAGCCGATGCAATTTATATGATTAGAGGAAAAATATGTTGAGTTTGATACGCAGGCTCACAACGCTAGAGCAGGGGATCCATAGTAGATTTTGCAGTATAACAGCAAGGGCCAAGAAAGAGATAGGCACAATGGTTTTGATAGAAATATTTTCTCAATTGTAGTAAAAGAAGCTGAAAATACAACAGCTAGCTGAGAATTGGTGATAACAAAGGTAAAAGAAGCAGGTTGGTAATATAAACCATCAACTCACAGCACCTAGGAGGGGAAACACATGCATAACCTTAATCCGCTCTTCAACAGAGATCAAAAAAATAAAGGAGTACCTGGACACCATGGCTTGAAAGTAGATATACTTCAGATTGTATGAAATCTCCTACAACAACTCTAACCTCCAATTCCCCTCTTCCAGCCAGACTGTAGTAGATTTTTCAATGCCTATCTGAACTTAGGAGTTTCTGTAGTGCTAAACTAGGAGCAAATTTGAAATATCTAAGAAAACAGTTAGACAACATTAAATGACTAAATCCAAAAGTATTTACTTTAAATCATGGATGTTGAAAACAATGAGATCGATTGACACAAGCCTCATAAGTGCAATAATGGTAAAGAGGGAAGATGTACTCGAGATGTGCTACGAAATGTCCTGATGAGATGGTAGCGTACTAAAATGACTTTGATTTGACCTTCTAATGGGTAGAGGGAAAAACTGGATGGGTTTAAGAGCATAGTGGAAGTGGTGACATGTCAGGGTAGTGGTGGCATAAAGGTGATGGTGATGGTTGTCTAATCTTGGGATGAAATGAAGATATGAACCAAATGTATTGGCCAACATCAACCTTGATTTATTTGTGCTAAAACCTAATAAAACCATAAAGAGGAGATCAAAAGTGAAACTTAAACAAGACTAAGGATAAAAAATTAAAAATCTAAGGATGAATTGACCCACAACAACTTCACAAGACCCTTTATTGCATGTCATGCGGGTGACCTGGGTTCGATCCCTGACAATGACGCCAAGATGTTATCACTCTGTAATTTGCCTGAGGTTGCAGAAAGTAGCCATAGAGGTAACCATTTCAACCAATCTTTAGAATGTAAGGTTGGCCTCCTTCAGTCCAAAGAGGGATCTCTCCTCAATTCTCCCACCCAATGTCACTACAGTGACATCTTATAAATATGCTCAATGGCCATATTTCTATAAAGCAAAGAAACAAAAAATTAAAATGTGGTAGTTGGGAGGACAAAAAAGGGGGAAAAACCATTGGGAAATGGATTCATGGCATGAAATTCAATGGTTTACAACTTAACATAGGCTGAAAGCCTCCCTGAAACACTGAGGAAAAGTAGGCGCTGTGTTCAGAAGGTTTAAATGATGTAGAGGTGGTCTGAAAGAGAGGAAAGCCCATTGTAATAAGAGGCATATAACAAAGGATGAATCTCTTATGGCAGCTTTAGAAGAAGGAGTACAAGAGGCAGGAAACCAAACATAGCATCTAACCAAGGATGAATCCTGGAAGAAAAACCATGAACACATAAACAAAAACCACTACACAAGAGGCACCTAACCATGGGTGAATCCCTACATGTAGTTGTAGAAGAATAAACACCTAAATATGGTTGCAGAAATAGAGCATCAAACAATAGGTGAATTCTACGACAACAAACATAAATATTTAACACTTAACTGATTACTAAGACATATAATCTAGCAATGGTTGAATTATGAAAGCAGGAACCAGCAATACATAACAAGAACATTATTGTATCTTTGTGTTTATGGTTGCATCTCTGATACATTTATGTTATATTATTGGATATCTAATATATCTCTGTATATTTATTCATTATATCTCTGCTCTCATTTTGTGCCGAAAATAATCTGGATCACAAGGAACAAGTAGAAAACATGGGCAACACATGGAACAACCTGAATGCGCTCTGCTGGGAAATTGGATCTATTTAAGCTTGTATGATGGAGGACCAGGTATATTGTGTATGTCGCAACTTCCATTTCTGGTCTTTTATATCCATAGAATCTTGTCATCATTCTTTTGTTCATCATAAGTGTCATACATGAATTCATGTGGTGCATATGAATTCTATCAAATGCTAATATTATTTTAAAATATTCAAGTGTGTACAAACATGAATTTTTATGTGTTTTTGTGAGTGTGTGCGCGTACAATGCATTATGATCAATTAATTATTTTTGCAGTTATTGAGAATCTATACAAATTCTATTGGTGTCAATATCATATTCAAACATACAAAAAAACGCTGGTAAGAATTGTTAGCTTTTCTTTATATCTCCTTTTTCACATTTGCAAAAAATGATATCATTATCAATGCAAGTTGGCATTCAAGGCCAATGCTAATTCGTTTAGAAGAATAATCTCTCTTAGATTTTACGTGATTGTGGTTTATTTATTTCGAAGTAGAATATGTATATTCTTTACTTACCATGTAAAACTATGATAAAAAAACAATATACTTTTTTTGTGATGCTCGCATAAAACATTGTTAATGATGCATTGATCGCATGTTATCTTACCCCAACTAGTTTGAGAGAAGTATATGGAAGATTTATTCTTCTAATTGTTATGTTTCTATTTAATTAATTGTATGTAAAAATTTGTATGTTTGATTCAGGGAGCATTTGTTAATGGTATTGCAATGGGATCAGGTGCAAGTCTAGCAGTAAAATGCACATTTCAAGTAGTCACAGAGAACATTGTAAGCTATTTAAATCCTCAATGAAAACTTTCCTCTTCTTTTGTAGATGGATCATAGATATATTTCCAATTTACAATGCAAGTAGATTTCCACCACAAAGTTATATTGAGATGGTGCTGAAATTTCAATGTAATCTCTAGTGGACACTAATCCACTTTATGAGTTTGGTTTATAGGATTGTTCACCCAATAGGTGAAACAAATTTACATATTTTTAGAACTACAACCTCTATAAAAGATAATATTGGGGTATAAATTATACATCTTTGGAGAGAGTGGTGTTATTTTTCTCGGTTGCAGCAGGCATATTTGAGTGCAAGATCATGTTGTGAAATTTTTGAGAGAAGCTAAGTGATTTTTCCATGTATTTCTCATTTCTAAAGGAGGGAGGCTTGTTGATTGAAGGACAATTACTTGGATAATCCCAAGAGAATGCCACCCATAGAAGAAGAAGAATTAGAGAGATATCTCTCCATATGTATAATTTAATTTGTACCTCTCTTTCTTCATTAACAAAATCTTTACTCTTCCCCATGTGTTTGATGTTTTCTTTATGCTATTGGTGATTTTAGCATTTCATTTTCATAGTAACAATGATATTTTTCTATATTTAGGGATTTTTACATGCAATGCAAGCTAGGGTTTCAAGCTATTTCATTACATAGGTTAGAGAGATAATTTTATTTTCCATCCAAAGGAGAAGGTATTCTTGTTTTTTGGATTCTTTTCAGGTCATTCTAGAATGGTTGATGCTCTTAGCACCTACTCCTCCAATGTAATTCATTGAAGATAATACCTTTGGGATATTTCTACAAGTGAATTTATCCCTCTCTCTCCCCTTCTTAAATTTTCTTGTAAAGGAAAGTAAGTATACAACCATTGTATTATTATAGTAGGGACCAACTACCTTGATGGGTTAGGAACTACTACTTAACAAACACAAGGAAATTCCCACAAGACAATATTAAAGTATTACAAATTATGCACAAGTAGTAGAATGTGTCTCCCACCAATTTCTAGTAGTGAGATTATACCTTGAATACCCAAATACATGGACCAAATAAACGAGACATCATAATTATTCCTAATATGAACAACATTAAAAGACACACAGTTGGGATAATAAGGATAACCACTAGATTATTTTCCACAAAATGGGGCAAATGTAATCCAAGTCATGAGATGGTAGGTTGGAGGCAATTAAACATTTCCCAGGATCTCATGTAATGAAATCTTATTATTAATTTTTAATATACACATTTTCATCGGATATTTGAAAAAAGGTCTGATAGGAATATCTGTCGGAGGTATGGCACCTCCTTCGAAGCTACTGTTCACTCGTCAAATATTCAATGAACATGGGCATTGGATATCTGATGAAAGGTCCGGCAGTAATATCCATGGAAGGTATGCCACCTCCATTGGATCTAATGTATGGACGTCGAATATTCGATAAACGTGGGTGTCGAATATTTGACGACAGGTTCGACAATAATATATGTGGAAGGTATGGCACCTCCATCAGATATACTATATGGATGTTCAATATTTTACATGTAGTTACGTCGAAATTTTGACAAGTATCTACCAGAAATAATGGTTGATTTCATTAAGGTTTTTATCCTTAAGGTCGTCGGTATAACCGATGACAGTGATTCAGATATCCAACATCAATATATTTGGATATCTGACCCTAATACACTGATGAAACTAATAACCAGGTTTTGTCGAAGTGTCGATAAAATTGCATCGACCACCTGACGTATCGTCGTTGTATTTCAATGCACAAGAAGTGGTGACCCTATCTTCCATAGGGTGTATCTCTGAAATTATAATGACCCAAAATCTGAAATTAATACCATAAGTACCCTAATATCTATTATAAACAACCTCCAAGTTTTCTTTTTTGAATCGTCCCAGGAAAAACATATATATCAAAAATGTTAAGATGACTTGCTTGGAGAAGAAAAACCCTAGGATCAATGCTCTGAAACTAAATGTAATGATCCAACACCTTAAAATATCATAATAGAACAGAAGTACACACCATGTAAAAAAATGTGAGTGTGGCACACAACTCCAATATAGATATGAGAGATGAGTTACACAATAAATCCTTAAACAATAGGATAACCTCCGTCACATAACCAAATACATTTATACATCACAATTCTCATGTCACCAATAATGAATACATGATCTCTATATATACCTATTCACACCTACACATGAATCCCCTTTACTATTAGTAGACCCTATTACATATATATTTACATATTACATGTAGATTTATCCCCATATATGCCCCCCTTGGGATCATATAATATGCATTTAACCCTATATATTCCCCCTTGGGTCATAACAAAACTAGACATCTAGCCCTATTTGTTTAGCAACAAAAATTAGCAAGGTTATTTGTGGTTGTAAAATGATTTTTAGGTGAAAATCATGCACAAAAACCAAGACGTCTAGCATTTATTATGGCTGAAAATGTATATGTCATTATAAAACCCTAAATTACCCTAAAACAAAAACAAAAAGTGAAAATTTTTAATTTTTAATTGGTTACATGGGATAAGACTATTGCCTACTATTTGTTTTTTTGTGGGGGGGGCATATGGGTTCAACTAAGGATTCCCTTTAGAAAAAAAAAAAAAAAGTGAAATTTGGATTGAAAAGTTGGGATAAAATAGTGCCTATTATTTTTGGGGGGGGCATATGGGGTCAACTAAGGACTCTCTTGAGAAAGTGTAAGTAGAACTAGGGTGATAGTTAGATTTGTCCACTACAAACCCTGATAAATATACATTGTACATTGCAAGTTCCAATATAGTTCAAGGGAAGATACTCCACTAGTAATCTTCCAAGAGTTATGAAGAATGGACTTGTTCAATAACAACACAAAGAGAGTGCATTACCACCACTAGATAAGTATAACTAAACCTAAAGTCATTTATAAACAACATCCATAAGATTAAGTGGGACAACTTACTAAAAAAATCAATTCATATTCAAAACCCTATCCAAAATCATCCATGAAATTTGTAAAGAAATCCACAAGACATAATCCTCAATAAGTCACTCTAGTTATCCATCCATAGCAAAAATATAAAAGTGAAGAAGTAGACAAGTAATTTTCTCCACACATTCTAGAAATGAGTTACAAATGAGAGGTGTTTCTTCTTTTATATGGACAGATTTAGCAACCCTCTCAGTATAAAAGTAATAAATTTTAGCCTAAGAAAATATAAAATACCATTATCTCTTTACAAACCCTAGAGATATGATCAAAAATACATAAACTATGAGGTTGTTATGCATATTATACAATAATATCCATGATACATGATTGGATGAGTCAAAAGACCCCAAAGATGCTCCTCAAATCAAGTAAACTATCATAAAGTGCCAAGTCATCCTCCTCAACATGTGGAACGACCTCCTCAAAAGCCTCAATAACCTCCTCCAAAGGTGTCCCATGAATGGTCGAAAATTCACTCATAATCTTCTCACGTCATATTTTAAAAGAACCGTAATTGTGTCAATTTTTTCCCAAATTTATATTTTGACCACATTTCAAAATTCCTATGGCCATTATGCATCTAATAATGTTGATCTAATAGGATTATTGGAATTCTATCAAAACATAAATTCTCTTGAAGTTGATGACCCTCAAATTATGTGTTAAAATATCATCAAGGTGTGCAATGGCCTCCTCAACGTTCTCCAAGAAGCAAAATGCTCTATGAAATTCATCTCGACAGTCCATGCAAGGTAGAACTTCCAAAGAAAATCTCAAGGGACCTTAATAAGTCTTCGATCCTAAGGCATGTACACAAATCCAATGCAATATAAAAAGTGGTTCATGTCAAATGTAACTACCATTAGGTATATCACATTAAATATCATCTTCTAAATTCACAATAACTCATAGATTTCATACAATTTTCTAAGTTTAGGTATGATGGGGGCATCATTAACCCCTATTACATGTTTCAACACCAAAAAGGAGTAGTTCCCAAGAAAACCAATTAGGGATCATATGTAGTGATAGATGGTATGGTTTGGATGATAACTTCATGAGTTGCATTTCAAATCCATATGAGGTTGTTTAAACTATTCATCCATATGATTTCATTTGAAATATGAGGGATCATTTATGCATTGAGTTACCCTTTCATTGGCTCTGTGTCTTACTACCCATTATTTGTCTTTTTTCTTTATCTCACCTATTTTTGGATTTTGACTTTCATTTTATTTCATTTAGACATTTTTTAAATATTAATTTTATTGCATAGGACTTGGGCTAATGGCCTCATAACAAGGGGGATTTTTTCATGCTTTATTTCCTTTGTTTTTTTTTTTTTACTTTTATTTTCTCCTTTTTTATTTTCTCTTCACCTAGATCTTACAACTCTTTTAGGGTGAGGCTCTTCCCATGGGACTATGATGCACAAACCTTTTATGTGACATATAACAACCAACCCATGAGTGGGACAATGGAAATCAATAAGGATGGAGAGTGTTATGTATGAATTGGGATATGGACATGTTACACCTCTCAAAGACCCCTAGTAGTACAACTCAACCCAAGAGTGACACTTATCTAGAAGATGATGATGATAACCAAGGTGAAACAAGGAAAAAGACATAAATTTAGAGCATGAAGGTCCTTTGTCCAACTCAACCAATGATCACCACTTTCATGACAAGTACATAAGACACTAACACCCAATATGAAGCAATGAAATAATGTACTTCGTGTATGTCAAGAACCATAATCATCAAATGTAAGTGAGATAATAAAAATGTAGGAAGCATATCTCATCAATTTTCTCTTAAAAACCATGGATATCATCTTGTAGAAATCTTTTTCTATAATAAGAATCACAAGGGAAACATCTTCTCTAGTTACCCCTGCATATCAAGGGTAACTTTGGGCTCTAACATGGAGACATGCACTCACTGTAGAGAACATGAAAACCTAAAAAATACAAGGAACTCCATGACTTTCACTCTATATCAATAAAAAAATTCCTACTATATCTCACCATAAAACCATCAGTAAAAAGAGGCAAGGAAATACAATCCCCCTGATATATGAAAATTTAAAAGGAAATACGAAAAAAAAACCTTTATTTGATTTTTTTCTTTTTTTATCTTTTTATTTTTATTTTTATTTTTTAAACATGAATAAATCAAGTTCAACTAACTAATAATGCATGAATTCAATCTATAATTGAAAACAATCAAGCAAGAAAGCACAATCAATATGCATAAAGGAAACGCACAAAATGAACTGTTGCTTCAAAGATGCTTATTTATCCTACTCTAATCTACTTGACAAAATAAAGTGATAGGTATAGTCATACAACCAATGAATTAAGTTATCTATACATCAATAATAAGAGTGTTAACATTGTTCTTAGTCATGATCCAAAATAAACAAACACCAAGTACAAATTGATCATGAGCTAGTACAAAAATTACATCATGACCAAAAATAGAATCCAACTCATGAGGATGAACAAGAGCACAGAAGTCATGCCAATATTGGCATGTGTATCTATGGGATTTCTCTATCCATATTTGAATGGGGTTGTGTTGGCGCTTGAGTCTGCAAGGACCGAAACAACAACCTCACGAGGATATGAATCCTCCTGCATTTTTATAAAGTTGGTACTCCTCTTTAGCTTATGGTATTCTATAATAAATTTAGATTCAAAGATAATATAGAACATTAATATAGCCCAATATTTATTCTCAAAGAAAGATAAAAATGTTGAAAGATAAAATATTTATTTTTTAAAGAGTTCCTGAGAAAGGACCATGAATCCCACAAACCACACATTTGTAGAAAATAAACACAATTTCCTCATATCCATCATAGTGAAAATAAAGATTTATGATCACACATAAAAATAAAAGAAGATGGTCCAGACACATAAGAAAACTTTTATAGAGTAAATACTTGCATATCTCAAAAGAAGATTATGATTAATCAATTTCAAATACTTTATACTCAATACTCAGAGTTATAAAATACAGTCAAAATTGATCTGGACTAAGTTTTCTTGGGATTTCTCAAAAATAATAGTATATTACAATGCTTTGAAATTTAAAGGTGTTTTTCCAAAGTACTGGGATTGGGGATCCCGCGGACCATAAATAAAACATATACAATAAGGTAGAACAAAAAGAGAAGAAGGTGGGTGAATTTTGAGTAGCGGAATCTGGAAAGAAGACAAAAGAAAGTTATCAAAATTCGGTTAAATTTTTCTATCTAAAGAAGAAGAAGAATTGGATGAATATTTATAAGGAAAGAAGAATGTGATTAGTATGGACTTACTATGATGGTATCTCCTATTTATCTTCTTCTTGTTGCTTCCTTTATATTCTTGTTGGATGCAGTTGGATTACCGGTCATAACTTCCTCTGTTGGAATCTCAGAAATCTTGGCGATTGAAGTATTTAACCATTCTTGAATGAAGTCCCTTAATGGAGAAATGGTTACTTCTTGCTTTATCTTAATATTAAATATCTCCTTTTCAATTTCCCTAAGATCAACGAACAAATCTTGTAATATATTTTCAATGTATTCATTCTTATTTGTATATTTGACAAGCCAACTATTAATGTCATCATGTGTGAATTCCATCATATTGTCGAATTTTTCAGCCGATGTCCTTTTTAGTCCTTCAATTTGCTCTTCAAATTCTTGTCAATTCATGAGCATGGAGTTTGAAAGACACTTACGGTTGGGGACTTCAATGGTAGTTCTAGCAATTTCTAGATCAATTATTTTTAAGTATGCTTCATTTTTCCTCCTTGATAAGTCAGTCAATTGGGCTATTAGACCTTTCAATACATTAATTTGTTATATCCAACAAAATTTCAATTGTTTGATGCAGATCGAAGAAGGTATATTTTCATGTTTTCTCATCTAGCATTTTCGCATAATACCAGTAAGAGCACGACCAATGATAATTTTGATCTTCTCTAGAAAACAGGTTCAGGGTATCCCCACAAAACGATTTCTTTCTCATGGTTTTCTTAATGAAGCTTGCTAGCTTTTCCTGAGTTATTATTTTTGCACAGTGAAATGTATTTGAGTTATATTTATTTTACAGAAACATTAACTCAAAATAACCATTAGTAGCCTCAGTAACAACATTATTAATTAACGGCCACCTCAATAATAAATTTGGTAGTTGGATTTGTAGGGACAACAATAAATGCAACACTGAACAATATGAAAGGACGGGTAATAACGGGGCATCGAGTTTGGTGACTCATATGAAAAGGGATATATGCAAGTATGAAGGTCCGCAAGTCCGAAATTATGGAATGGATAAGTAACAAAAAGTGTCAGGTGAACAATGGAGAGTGGAAGTGTATCATGTAGGTCCACAAGTCCGCAAGTCTAAAAGTTTGAAAATCCGAGACATAAAATAATTCTAAGTGATGAGTGGAATTATTCTTAGGTGAATGGAGGAGAATACAAGTGCGACATTCTGTGGGTCTGAAGGTCCGAAAACATGAAAATGGTTAAGTATAGTAACCAATAAAGGGAAAAGGAGGGGATAAAAAAAAATAGGAAAAGGGATAAACTAAAAGGGGGGAATAAAGGGTGCTAAAATAGGTGGGAAAATAGAATAAGGGAGGGGGAATAAAAAATAATGAAAGGGGTTCAACAGGTTGCAATACAACAATGATGATTCACCTTTTCTCCAAGTAGGATCTTTATGATGCAACCCCAGCATATCATAAGGCTGATCCACATACTTCAAGAAACGATATCCTTGTTTTTTATGTATAATATCACACCCCAAGGCTTGATATGGAATCATACGAGATTTTAAAAATACCTCAAGGTTGCTTGACAAAGATATCGATGAAAATTGGGGTGTAAATTCAAATCTTGGAAAACAAAATGCTTTCAACTTAGGTCTTGTTGCCCCTCTATATGTGGCTGGAAATTCTTACAACAAACCACAAATTGAAAACACTTTTTCTCCATAGATATTTCAGCACCAAAAAGATATTTTTCATCTTGACTTTCAATGAAAAATCTAGGAGAAGATGAGGAAAGACATAGTTGGAAATTCCTGCTATGAAATATTGCAAACCTCATGCAATTTAAAGTCACAAAAGGGTGTCTTTTTATTGATTTCTTATGCACAAATTCTTCAAATTTTAGAGGAAATTATAACTGAAAATTTTCTGCATTTTCATCTTTGAAATCACACCCTTTTGACTGCAAAAACGATGCCCTATCTATGATAAAATGTGGCTGAAAATTTTCTGAATATTGACTATTGTACACATACTCCATAGAATAATATAGAAAATCATCATCCTTTATCAAACATTGATGTTAATTGCCTAAATAAATTAGACATTTTCATTATCAACAACATGTTTTCCAATCTGAAAATTTTCTGAGCTATCCATAAGAAAACATCACTAGAAATTAATCATGTAATACTCTAAAAATGCATTTGCTAAAAGTTGTTGTTCCAAAGGAAAACAAATTGGAAATATTGACTCTAAAATCATCATCAGTATCATAAATAGGATCCCCATCAAAATGAAAACAACTTCTATCCCATTTATGTCTTTCAATATGTATAAGGTCATCAATATTTTCAATCTCATGGTCATCAAGTTATTCATCAAATGGGAAATTGACCAAATTCAAAGATTTCTCTAAAAAATATTCATTTTCCAAATCATCAAAGAATGCATTATAAAACTCAAAAAAGTGTAAAGGAGTAAAACTTATCACATCCTTGTCTTTGTGTGGAGGAGAGACTGAAACTTGGATGCTCTCAACATCTAGATTTTCATCAGAGTCCTCTTCTTCAATGATCGACTCATGAGGTTTCTCTTATTCTTCTTCATTTACTTGATGACTTTTTTCATCAATATCTTCTCCATGCTCTTTCTCTTTAATGGAGTCTTGAGGTGCTTGATATTCAAAGTCTTCATCAAAATATTCACGCATGGGATCAATAGGTGACTCTTTATCTAACATGGAGATATGATGAAGATCCTCATCAACAAGATCATGATATTTAATGTGATATTCATCAATGTGCTTCTTTTGTACTTGATATTTGATTGGATCAACAAGAGCTTGCTCTTGATCTTTAATGGATTCTTGAGGTGGCTAATTATCTAGCACTGGAACATCAAAAATCTTTCCATCAATATGCTCTTGATATGATTGATTCTTTGTAGGATCATGGGATTCTTATTCATACTCATGTAGGGATGCAGAAAGATATTCAAGAATCCCTTCATAGTATTGACAGAGAGGACCCCAACATTTGAGTAAAACTTGGATCAAACCTACAAAAGAAGTTATATTTCTTGGCCCACTACAATACTTGACCCATCTCCATTGATCTTATTCCAGAGAAAATACAAATAGTCTTATTAAAGTATTCTCATGTCTTTCATTGAGATTTGAAACAAAGTTCATGAATGTTGTGATATTTTTGATAGAAAAAAGAGAATCACCATCAAACTTTGGAATATTCTTCCCCCATTTTGGAGGGATATTATTTGGATATCACGGAATTCTCTTGATATTCAAAGGAGAATAAAGTTCATGAAATTACCATGGTTCCATAATTACTTCATTTGAAAATATGCAACTTTATACAAAATCTGAAAATAGGATGACACTTATATCAAACATGTGTGGAGTCACCAAGATGAATCTCAATTGTCTTCACAATGATTCTTGTTTCACCTCACAAGCATATGGGTCTTCAGAATTTGCAAGGAACAAAGGCTCAATCCTCTAATGGAGTATCCACATGAGTAAAATTAAGTTAGGATTTGGTTTATACTCATCAAAAGGGTTGAAGTATAAACTTTGGATAATGAAAGAGAAAGGCTCAATTCTCCCCGAAAATGGTGTCAAAATGTTATCACTCAATCTTGCACCTTAGTGTAAATATTTCAAAAGGTACAAAGATGAATGGAACATGGAACATGGAAAGATGGGATCAAGTCAAAGGTCACCTATATAACTACCCAATTTACCACCAATGAGATATAATAAACAATTATGGATTAGGTGGTTACTCAAGGTAAATTTCATATTTGAGTTTAATGTGCTTTTAGGGTTTTTTAGAGGGTTTATCAAGTTAATATCAAGGCAAAACTATCCCCAAACAATTCAAATATAAAAATTACTAATGGCTATCATAAAACTTGCAATAAAGATGAAACATTATAGTCGTAAACAAGTTACAACAACAGTAGATTTCAGCACTTTGAATAGGTTATAAACAAGTAGAAATTGGGGATAAAAAAATGAATAAAAATAAGGTTTATACAACTAATTCTGAAAATTAAAAGGGGTATAACAGCTAAATAAAGTAAGACACCTAGCCCTAGTTATTCAGCAATAAAAATTAGCAAGGCTATTTGTGGTTGTAAAATTATTTTTAGGTCAAGAACATGCATAAAAACTAAGATGTCTAGGACTTATTATAGATTAAACCCTATGTAAGTTGTTATAAAATCCTAGTGCAAGATACCAGATATATAAAATATGCAGAACAGAAATAAAATGCTAGAAATGGAAGAATAACAGTAAAATATCCATCATAATATTCACATTACACAAAAGATATAACAATAGCAATAGAAATAGCACTTTGATTCAGAAAGCAATGTTCACAGGCCTCTTTGAGGGGGAAACCTCCAATCGAGAAGCGCTCTATTACAATAATCTCCAAGCTAGGGTTCTCATACCCTCGACCCTTATTTATACTAAATATGTCTATTAAGAGAAGCATCTAGAGGAAGATCCTTCTAGAAGTGGAAGCTTCTATTAGGTCTTCTTACATCCGCCTTATT
>SNQJ01S0006821.1:81908-101317 GCA_010110895.2 Picea sitchensis | reverse complement strand
AGGAAGATCCTTCTAGAAGCGAAAGCTTCTATTAGGTCTTCTTACATCTGCCTTATTCTATTTTATTGAAAGGCCTTATTAATATTGACCTTTATTACATCTGAATACATTGATCTACCTATGTGCGGGTTAGGACCTTAACAGCTAGATTTACCCTAAAACATAAATAAAAAGTGAAATTTTAAATTTTGGACTAACCGGATTGAAGAAGACGTGCCTATTATTTTTTGCAAGGCATATGGGGTCAACTAAGAAATATCTTGAGAAAGTGTAAGTAGAACTAGGGTGATATTTAGATTCGTCCACTACAAACCATAGAAAATCTACCTAGTTCCTTACAAGTTCCAGTATATTTTAAGGGAACATACTCCACTAATAATATTCCAAAAGTTATGAGGAAGTGAATTGTTCAAGAAAGACACAAAGAGAGTGCACCACCATTGTTGTAACCTAGGTCTACACCCGTGTCCCTCCTCTCTAATTTCCCTATGCCTTCATCAAATTTTTCCTCTTCTGGTTGGTGAAGTCAGTTTCCCATTACTAAGTGACTTGGTTTTTATCATTTCTTTCTTGATTGAGTCTTCGTGCATTTTGTTTCTATTTTTATTGAAGGATAATTACATGTCATGATTTCATCCAGAATATGTGTCATCATGTTTTCCATTGATTGATCTCACAGTATTTTAACCAAGTCCTTTGTTTGCACAGGAAACATCGAAAAGAAGAACGCAGCAATTCAAAAGCAATCAATTTCAAGCTTAGAATTTAAGCCAAATAGTCAAGTCAAATATTCAATGGTGGAGATCCAACAATCGATGCATATCATCGACTCTCGCTCATTCGGATTCTCAAACTCACACGGATTTTAACAGGATTGACTTCGCGACTTCGATGTTCGAGCATCCAAACTTGCCCTTGGCTCAAATCTTTCGAAGTACCGGAGCCCCGAAGTGTCAGAGTGGGCCCTCACTGCCACATCACTTCACAAGTTCATTTATCTGAGAGGTTTTGGTCCAAAGCAAGAAAAGAGAAAAGTGTCGAAACGCTGAAGTTCTGAAGACACGTGGCACTCATCAGTCATGACACGTGGCACTCATTTTAGGTCATTTGGTTGCATCATTCACCCTTTTCCAAGTGACACATGTCACTCTCTTCTTATGACATGTCAACCAAAGTAACGTCGTTTGGACACATCATTGTTTTCCATGTCAGCTTCGATATATCTTACTTCGGGAGATTTCTATCAAGAACAGGTGCAGCCCCCTGATTCCCAAAGTTCTGAACTCCCTGAAATCCTTTAATGATTAAAGTATTAATCTCAGTTTAATTAGTCTAATATAAGCACAGATAAGTGACTTCGCGATATTAGCACTTCGGGAGACTTAGATGCAGAGAAAACCCATTTTTCTAGAGCTTCAAAGTGTCTAAGTGTCGAAGACATGTGGAACTCATCAATCATGACACATGGTTCTCATCTCGGGTCCTTCGATTGTGACATCCATGCATTTCCAAATGACACAGGTCACTCATCTTTATTGACATGTCACCTTTGGCACGTACTACTTCGGGAGATTTCCATGCTTCATAACCCAAAACTCTCGAAACCCGAAGTGCCAAAGGGTCGAAATCCTGAACTCCTGAAGTATTTAATGGTAAAATAGTCTTAATGTCAGATCAATTAGAAATAATCATGAGTTAATGACTTCATAATAAAGTCACTTCGAGAGATTTTCATGCTTCGCAATCCAAAAATCTTGAACGCCGACACTCATCTGTCAGGACTTGTGGTGCTCATCCATGGATACACATGGATTTATCTAGCCATGACATGTGGCAATCATTTCTGGTCATTTGGGTCCCATCATCCACTCATTTTTAGTGACACATGTCACTCACCTTATGTGACACATCAACAATCGTGACATCATATGACATCAGGCCACCACGTCACTTCGCAGCACTGTCACTTCGGGATATTTTCATGCTTTGTACTCTGAATACCCTAAGTGTCGAAGTTTCAAAGTGGATCACCCACATTTATTTAATATTTGAAAGGTTTAAAAGGGGGCACCAAACCAGGAATGGGGGAACTACACGTCTAGACTCCAGAAAAGCACAACATGACTTGATTTTGTCCTCAAAAAGACAAGTGGGGGAAAGACACAACCACACTTCAAGTTGTCTTCAATGGCCTCCAACAGTGTGTGTGGATTCCATGATCGATATAGAATTCATTTATGTCACTCTTGGTCATTTGTTTCAAATCTCAGTTTGCTCCAGTGCATGCATCAATCCAGTTTCATTACTAGTAGAGGTTTTCAATTGTTTAGTTCAATATTTTTTTAGTTTAAAGGCATAATAAGTGGTCTTTTATGTGTGATAAGAACCACTCATTTTTGTTAAGTCAAGTTTGGAGTATTCATTAACATACTCCAGCAGTATGTTTTATTTAAGTTAATAAGTTGTTTTACAAAAAAGGTGTAGTGCCTCAGTTCCACACTGGTCGAGGGCCTCTGCATTTCTGATAAATATGAATTTTCTATATGTTTTGAGGGGGGGGTAATTTTTTGGGGAAAAGAGATCAATACAAAAAATGGTTGGACCCATTTTTCATGTGGACTAAATCTCTCTACCTAGTGAAGATACTATTGATGATAGTGTGTTTGTGTCCAAATTCGTATGTGTTTCTTATATTGAATGCAGTTTTGATTTGTGCGAAGTACATTTATTTTCCTTCAACTATTGTATAACTTGTCTTTATTAATGTGCAATCTGTGATAACATATATGATTTGATGAATATTTTTTTTTATTTCAACCTATAGGAGTAATTGTGTTTTTGATACATGTTTAATGTCTTGAAATGATATTTTAAGTATTGAACTTCTTGCAGTAGATTATTCATTGAAGGGTTTGTTGTTTCCCTTTGTTTTTACCTCTATTATTTCACTTGTCTATCATTAGTGTGCCACCAGCCAAGGAGGACCCTCATCCTTATCATTTTCTGACCCAACCATGCTCTTGTCTTGGTAAAACCAACCCTCTAACTGACCAACAAAAATTAATAAACCAACCATTGTAAACTTGAGGTGGCATAGCTCTTCCCTTTAGAAATCAAGTGCAAACTTTAGGACCAACATCTTATGGTGTCGTTGTCGGTTAACGGAGTAACGAGATATATTTCCCTGGGAGAATGACAATGATAAGATCTAATCTTTGATTGTGAACAAAGACCAGACACATTCAGACTGCATATCATTCACCTGGAAACTCCATGGTTAAAGGATCCAATGACAACTCCACAATTTTAAGAAGTCATATTTTCAGATGGAAGCCATCTTGGCTCAAAGGTTTACTCCTTTTAATTTCTTTTTTATTCCTAGTTTTCCAAATATTGTTCCTACTATAGATGAGTGGGGTGATTACTTGCACAGATTTAGAGAAAATAAAGATGATAACCCTGCAAATCATTTGCTTGAATTCCATGAATTCATGCATCAGTTGGGTATACATCATGAGGATGTATTAATGAATATGTTCATGTACTCTTTAGAGGAAGATTCTCATGAATGGTACCGATCCTTGCCTCCTGCTAGCATATATTCCCTGAAACAGTTCCATGCAGCATTTAGTGACCATTGTAAAAGGTTTTTTCCAGTTGATTTACTTTGGGAAAGTTGTTGTGAAGAATTCGAATCTTATATTCAACAGTCCATTATTAGTTCTTCTAGCAGTATAGATGAAGGGGATGATAATCTTGAGGAAGAGAAAGAAGATTCATTATCAGTTGTATCTTCTTCCAATTCAGTTATACAACATGAAAACTTTCAACATTCTTTTAAAACTAAAAACGATGATGAGAAGGCAATAAATGTTGATATTAAATCCTTATTTAGTCTATATTTCGAGGAGAATGTTTTCCAGCTTTGTGTTTGTGATGCAGCTAACGATAGTCACGGCTGTGATCAATTTGTTGATCAATTTTTTCATGAATATTTAGCACGTGGTTGTAATATATTTGAAGTTGAACAAACTCCATTTATTATTTATGAAGAGGATCTACCAAATCAACATTTCAAATCTTCTTTTATAGTAGATATGGATCAACATCCCCAGAAATCGTTGAGCAAAAAGAAATCTATAAGTATGAAAATAACCTTCTGGAACAAGAACGAGAAAAAATGAGCCCTGTAGAAGGCATACTCTCTCATTTCAAATAGCCATATGAGCAGTATAAAGAGTGTTTTGTTTCCCTTAATGGTTGTGAATCACATGACTTTCATGAGGTGTTTCAATGAAGAGAGGAGAATCCTAGTCTTATTCATACAATAGATTTCAAACAACAAAGGCTCGGTCTTATATATCAACTGAAGTATCCTCATGTTTTGGATGATCCCATGTCTAATTGGATGGATTCAGTCTCAACAGGGGTCTCTAATATTGTAGTTGTTGGTATGATGCACACAGTGTGTGGCAATAAGTGTGTACTACCATTAGATTTTTTGTTGTTTACGTTGTTGTCTTTTCATGTTTTTAGTAGTGTACATACATACATGCCAAGAACCTGGTTGTGTGAATGGTTATTTTGGAAATTTGTTTATACTTGAGTGTTCAATTTCAGTTGGTTATAATAGGTAGTAGGAGAATAAGCTTGTAATCCGAGCATTTAATTTTTAGTTCGTAGATTGGTTTTCAGTGTGTTGATTTTCAGTATCTTGTTTGAATAAGAGACTCCATAGCCCAACAAAGTCACTGGGGTTTAGTTGGAGTTTCAAGTTTCAATAAAGACTCCATAGCCCAACAAAGGTATTGGGGTTATCTTTTGTGATAATTTTCAGAGATGCATGGTTTAGAGATAGTGGCAGAGATACATGGATAGCAGTCAAAATAGAGGTAAGAAAAGGGAGGTGGGAGAAAGTTATTAAATTGAAATGCATTGATTTATTGTTCTTAGCACCTCACAGGGAAGTTCTATCTCCAGTTGGATCCAATGTTGTAACCTAGGTCTACACCCCTACCCCTCCTCTCTCATTTCCCTATGCCTTCATCAAAAAAAAGTTCTTTTGGTTGGTCAAGTCGATTTCCCATTACTAAGTAACTTGGTTTTTATCATTTATTTCTTGTTTGAGTCTTTGTGCATTTTTTTTCTATTTTTCTTGAAGGATAATTACATGTCATGATTTGGTTCAGAATGCTTGTCATCATTTTTTCCATTGATTGAGATCACAGCGGGTCAACCAAGTCATTTGTTTTCACATGAAACATCCAAAAGAAGAACACAGCAATTCAAAAGCAGTCAATTTAGATATTAGAATTTAAGCCAAACAATCAGGTCAAATCTTCAATGGTGGAGATCCAAAATTTGGCGTAGATCGACATCTCTCGCTCGTTCGAAATCTCAAACTCACGTGGGGTTTAACAGGATTGACTCCGTAAATTCGACATTCGGGCGTCCTAATTTTCCCTTGGTTCAAACCTTTTGAAGTATCGGAGCCCCAAAGTGTCGGAGTGGGCCCTCACTACCACGTCACTTTGCAATTTCATTCATCCGAGAGGTTTTGGTCCAGAGCAAGAAAAGATCAAAGTGTCGAAGCGTTGAAGTTTCGAAGACACATGGAAATCATCAGTCATGACATGTGGAACTCATTTTAGGTCATTTGGTTGTGTTATTCACCCATTTTGAGGTGACACATGTCACTCTCTTCTTATGACATGCCAGCGAAATTAAAATCCCGTGGACACTTCATTGTTTGCCACATTAGCTTGGGTAGATCTTAATTCGGTATATTTCTATCAAGAGCAGGCACACTCCCCTAAGTCCTGAAGTTTCGAACTCCCAAAATCCTTTAATGATTAAAGTATTAACCTCTGGTTAATTAGTCTAATATAAGCACGGATTAGTGACTTCACGAGATTAGCACTCTGGAAGACTTAGATGCAGATAAAACCCAGTTTTTCAGAGCTATGAAGTGACAAAGTGCCGAAGACATGTGGCACTCATCAATCATGAAACGTGGTGCTCATCTCAGGTCCTTTGATTGTATCATCCATGCATTTCTAGCTGACACATGTCACTATTCTTTATTGACATGTTACATCAAGCCCATACTACTTCAAGAGATTTTCAAGATTCACAACCTAAAACTCCTGAAGCCCGAAGTGCCAAAGGGTTGGCATCCTGAAATCCTGAAGTATTTAATGGTAAAATAGTCTTAATCTCGGATCATTTAGCAATAATCATGAGTTAATGACTTCGGGATATTTTCATTCTTTGCAATCCAAAACTCCTTAATGTCGAAGTGTCAAAGTGTCGAAGCACGCGACACTCATCCATCAGGACTTGTGGTGCTCATCCATGCAGCCAACTAGCCAACCATCCACGTCAGCGCGCACGCATTCAAAGGTTGAAGGGAGGCATAGCCTCATCCAAATTTGAATTGAATGTAAATTAAATGTCTTAGGTTGGTGAGCCATAAAAGTCGTTCCTTTGCGCAAGCTGTAGATAAAATAGGCATTTATTGTAGATCGGTTGAGATCTAGTTCTGGATAGCAGACTAGACAACCATTGATTGTAAATTAATAGAGTAGGTGAACTTGGAGGAATGAGCCCTCAGGTAAAAGAGATATTCAGACCTCATTTTGAGTTAGTAGGCATGTAGAGCAGAAGAGAGTAGAGAGGAGTTGAGAGAGCTCAGGAGCACCTTGTAAAAAAATATACAGGCATTTTCCATTGTTAATACAAACAACAGTTTTCCTGCATTATTTTGTCTTATATGGATGTCTGTGTGTGTTCCTTTTATATTGTGAATGTATGTTGTAGTTGTGCATTTGCAGGGTTTGTTTGATTTCAGGGTTGAAGGTCTTTGAGGCTTCATACCAGGAGGGTATGATAGGACGTTGAGGTTCTGATAGCCGTGCATAGAGGATGCATTTCTGAACTCGTGAGGAGTCAGACAGAGACGTGTTGAGGCACAGACTAAAGTCATTAACTTAGGAGAAGAAGACCTGTGAGGTTGTTGAACACCTCAGGAGGCAAGGCTGTGTAGCTGAGACACAGTTGTAGACAGAATCTGAGGGATTCTGTAGAACTCTGCCAAGTGGGCATTGAGCGTGTGTACAGGGGTGCACAGAGGAAGAATAACTCTGTAGAGAGTTTGAGAAAGACCAGAATCACTGAGGATTCTAAGAAGCTCTGACAGGTGGGCATCGAGCAAGTGCATAGGTGCACAAGGACCCAGAACTACTGAATGTTCTGTGAGGAATATACTCCGCCGGGAGGGCATCGAGAAAGTGTGTGAGTAAGCACATAAGAGGAAAGAACTCTTTGAGTTCGGTGTTGTGAAGGGAGAGTCCACTGAAGGATCTCCACTGGGTTGCTGAATACCCAGAAGTACTCAAGAAGAGGCTTGAGCAGAAGGATATCCAAGAGGGAATCCATTTCATTCTCCATCTGTGGGAGAAGGAAGGAAGAGAAAATGCCCAAGGGGTCTGAGAATTTACACAAGCTCAGAAGAGATAGCATGCTGGGTGCATGAGAAGATTCTACAGGAGAGCAGACATCGAAATCCTTTAAGGAAAGATCATGAGGAACAACGCTTTTACGCGCATCGGCGAAGTTCAGGTTCGAGGAGCTCGTAGAAAGGAGCCACAAAGGTTGGAGCCTTTGGAAGGTTTAAATTCTTCCAAGTCTGGGAGGAAAGCGCGTAGGAGCTCAGAAGGAGCCTATAGAAAGAGGGGACCAACAACCGTCGGATCTCGTGAAGAAATCCCGTCATCCGTTGGATCGGGAGAAGTAGCACACGGTTTAGCCTCAGGAGAAGGAGCGCACAGAAGAGCAGATCTGAGCCGTCAGATCAGAAGGGGAAATCTCGTCAGTCGTTAGATTAGTGGAAGTTGCACGAGGGATAGCAGTCGGAATTTTGGCCATCGGGAAATCAGAGTTCTCGAGGTCATGAGAACCGGGGTCTCGAAGGTCTCGAAATCCCGAGAGAAAATCTGAGTCGTCCATTTGGAGAGGGACACGTGTCACGAGATCATCCGTTCCGAAGATCCAAGGCACCAGGCATCGGGACCACTCAGGTCTCGAAATAGCGATAAGATCTGGACCATCCATCTGAGGTACAGTTGTCAGAGATCAAGCGACATCAGCGTTTAACGCATCGGGAAATTGAAGTTCCCGAGGACAAGAGAAACGGGACAGGAGAAGTCTCAAAATCCCAACGTAATCGGGATCGTCCATTTGAGGGACGCGTGGCAATAATCTAGCGCCATCAAGGAGAACCGACAGGGAGATTTCCCATCGGGAAATCGGCGATCGAAAAATCACGAGTCCAGAGCACAAGGCGTCGGGACACCGAAAGTATCGAAATCCCGAGGAGGAATCTGGGCCGTCCATCTGCAGGGACAGGTAGCAAAAGATCAGGCGTCATCGGCATTTTGATCATCGAGAAATAAGGTATCTTGTTGACAAGAGTTCTGTGCATTTCAGAATCGCGATCCGCGAAACCCCGATGAGTGGGGGCCAGCTGTCAGCACAGTAGTGAAGGAGAACAATGGCGTAGTGGAGGCCAGCTGTCAGCGTAAGGGAGCGTCGGGATTTGGATGATCGGGAATCCCACGAGTGTATGCACTGAGGCATCACAAACCCCATAGCCCTGACGGGATAAGGCTACAGTCACGGGTAATGGTCACGTAGACTAGGGCTTAGCCAGGGGGGGTTGAAGCTCATCGTGAATCGGAGAATCGCGAGTCACAGGGACATGTGAACCGTGACATCGCAAGTGTCGAAACTCCGATGGAGTGGTAAGACCAAGGTCACGGGAAAATGGTCGTATGGACTAGAGCATATCCGGTAGGGGCTAGAGCGTGGAAGGAGCTTAACGGTGCATCGACGGTCGGAGATTTGGGAGAGAAAGAACTCTCGACCGCAGAGTCAGCGAAAACCTGACGCCCGACAAATAGTTTCCTATGAGGAAATTAGTAACGGTCCTGTACAGAGGCCGTGAGGAAGTGAGGAAGGACCTGTGGACTGGGTCATTTTGTAGCAAAGGATTCCAGTGGGAATCAAAGGAGCCGCTTCGGCTCAACAGAAGGGATTTTGAACGATCCTGTGAGCAGGAGGTCAGGTGAGAGACCCTGCAGGTAAGAAGGACCTCGCCTGCATCAAGTGGTATCAGAGCTGGAAATTCTTTCTTGTATATTTCAGGCAGGAAGAGGTAGAGGAGAAGAAAGCACCCTGGTACACATTAAGTGGTATTAGAGGGGGAATCTGTTTGTATTTTTGCAGACAGAGGAGCGAAAGAAGACAGAGTTACTGAAGACTCTATAGGCAATTGTTTGCAGGTAGGCAGCAGTCGAGAAGACAATCAGGGAGACTGTAAGGATGAGACTGGTGGAACTCTTAGTGCAGAGTGACAGTAGTAGATCTGCCAGGAAGGAAAACAGAGACAATGCCATGGCTACTAAAGACCATAGGCACGCTGGGAGGAAGAGCCAAGCAGAGAAGCTTGATGAATTAAGGGAATATATAGAAAATATTGCATTGAATATGCAACAGAAAGCCAAGCCGAAATGGGTGTATGAATGGCCCATGGAAAAAGCTAAAGGCAAGTTGGCCAGTCAAGGAATTGATGGTCAGAAGACAGCGAAAGCTGTTAGCAGGACGGTTGAGGTATGTGAACCAGAGACTGGAAGAAGTCTTGATGATGATGATGATGATGAAGAGGAGGAATTGGGATCATCTGATGATCTCAAGTACTGTCGGTTGGGCAGAAAAGAAGAAATTCCATATGTCCAAGAGGACAATGAGTTGGGATCGGCTAAGGATCTCAAAGACTGTCGTGAGGATAGCCAGGAAAATTTGCATTGCCAGTTGGGCAATGAAAGGAGATCAGATGAAGATCTCAAAGATTGCCAGGAGGGCAGTGAAAGCATCGAAGACTGCCAGGAGGGCAGCGGAAGCGTGTTAAACTGCCAGGTGGGCAGAGATGAACAAATGAGACCATCTGAAGGTCTCATGGAGAATTCAATTCAGCAGAGGGTGCTGATGAAGATGGGATCGGTTGATCTCATGATCTGCCAGGGAAGCAACAGCGGAAGCATCCCATATTGCCAGGTGGGCAGGGATGGACAGATGAATTTGGATCAGCCAGAGGAGCTGACAGAGCATATGAGACTGTATGATAGTCTCATAAATTCAGAGGTGAACTTAGATCATCAGGTGCAGCTAACAGAGATGAAAGAACATCAGGGTGATATCTTGATGATTGGGGGAATACAATTATTCCTACCATCTGCCCAGGAGGAGGCAGAAAATTCTGTTGAAAATGCAGCAGCAATAGGGAAACAGTCACAGTTGATGATGACTGTCAAAGAAGAAGATGAGCATTCGGTGGAATGTCTCACTGACTCCAGCCAACGAGCTGAGAGAGTTGTAGCATTTGAGATGACAGCAAAAGAAACAGAAGGAGGAAACGAGCATTCTGAGGAATGGCTCGACATATTTAGCATTGCAACTAAAAAGACTGCAACATGGGAGGTTGCAGAAGTAGAGGATAAAGAGGTAAACAACACATGTTTTGTTGATCTGTGGGATCAAATTGAAGCCCTAGAGGAAAGGGTAAAAGTGTAGGGCGTGCACATCCAACAGATGAAGTTGGAAACAGATGAAGGCGTGGGAGATCGTGATGATCTTCCCAATCGCCAAAAAATTTTGCAGCTAAGGAGACTGCAACAACAGAACCAGCCACTGGAGCAGCTGGATGAGGTGATCGAGGAAATCAGAGAGATGATGTTGAAGTCAGCAGGCACTGCCAGCAAGGAGCAGTTGGGCAAAAGGAAAGCAGCAGCAGCGCAGCGGAAGCAGCAACAGAATGGAGCAGATGGGAAGCTCCAAAGACTTGTTTGGGACCCAGGAGGATTCCAACAGCTACAGGGGAAGCTCATGAGCAGGAGCTCATGATTTTTGCAGCTGTGGAGTATGATGTAGGAGCATCTCTCCATGCAGCCAACCAGCCACGTCAGCGTGCACGCATTCAAAGGTTGAAGGGAGGCGCAGCCTCATCCAAATTTGAATTGAATGTAAATTAAATGTCTTAGGCTAGTGATCCATAGAAGTCGTGCCTTTGCGCAAGCTATAGATAAAATAGGCATTTATTGTAGATCGGCTGAGATCTAGTTCTGGATAGAAGACTAGACAACCATTGATTGTAAATTAATAGAGTAGGTGAACCTGGAGGAATGAGCCCTCAGGTAAAATTGATATTCAGACCTCATTTTGAGTTAGTAGGCATGTAGAGAAGAAGAGAGTAGAGAGGAGCTGAGAGAGCTCAGGAGCACCTTGTAAAAAAATATACAGGCATTTGCCATTGTTAATACAAACAACAGTTTTCCTACATTATTCTGTCTTATATGGATGTTTGTGTGTGTTCCTTTTATATTGTGAATGTATGATGTAGTTGTGCATTTGCAGGGTTTGTTTGATTTCAGGGTTGAAGGTCTTTGAGGCTTCATACCAGGAGGGTATGACAGGACGTTGAGGTTCTCATAGCCATGCATAGAGGATGCATTTCTGAACTCGTGAGGAGTCATACAAAGACGTGTTGAGGCACAGACTGAAGTCATTAACTTAGGAGAAGAAGACCTGTGAGGTTGTTGAACACCTCAGGAGGCAAGGCTGTGTAGCTGAGACACAGTTGTAGACAGAATCTGAGGGATTCTGTAGAACTCTGCCAAGTGGGCATTGAGCGTGTGTATAGGGGTGCACAGAGGAAGAAGAACTCTGTAGAGAGTTTGAGAAAGACCAGAATCACTGAGGATCCTAAGAATCTCTTCCAGGTGGGCATCGAGAAAGTGCATAGGTGCACAAGGACCCAGAACTACTGAATGTTCTGTGAGGAAGATAATCCGCCAGGAGGGCGTCGAGAAAGTGTGTGAGTAAGAACATAAGAGGAAAGAACTCTTTGAGTTCGGTGTTGTGAAGGGCGAGTCCACTGAAGGATCTCCACTGGGTTGTTGAATACCCAGAAGTACTCAAGAAGAGGCTTCAGCAGAAGGATAGCCAGGAGGGCATCCATTTCATTCTCCATCTGTGGGAGAAGGAAGGAAGAGAAAATGCCCAAGGGGTCTGAGAATTTATGCAAGCTCAGAAGAGATAGCACGCTGGGTGCATGAGAAGATTCTGCAGGAGAGCAGTCACCGAAATCCTTTA
Organism: Picea sitchensis; assembly: GCA_010110895.2. Lineage (NCBI taxonomy): Eukaryota > Viridiplantae > Streptophyta > Pinopsida > Pinales > Pinaceae > Picea > Picea sitchensis. The sequence continues at coordinate 89,110 of SNQJ01S0006821.1, read as the reverse complement.
AGGAAAGCTCAGGAGGAACATCGCTTTTACGCACATCGGCGAAGTTCAGGTTCGAGGAGCTCGTAGAAAGGAGTTGCAAAGGTTGGAGCCTTTGGAAGGTTTAAATTCTTCCAAGTATGGAAGGAAAGCGCGCAGGAGCTCAGAAGGAGCCTATAGAAAGAGGGGACCGACAACCGTCGGATCTCGTGAAGAAATCTCGTCATCCGTTGGATCAGGAGAAGTAGCACACGGTTTAGCCTCAGGAGAAGGAGCGCACAGAAGAGAAGATCTGAGCCGTCAGATCAGAAGGGGAAATCTCGTCAGCCGTTAGATTGGTGGAAGTTGCACGAGGGATAGCAGTCGAAATTTTGGCCATCGGGAAATCGGAGTTCTCGAGGTCATGAGAACCGGGGTCTCGAAGGTCTCGAAATCCCGAGAGAAAATCTGAGTCGTCCGTTTGGAGAGGGACACGTGTCACGAGATCATCCGTTCCGAAGATCCGAGGAACCAGGCATCGGGACCACTCAGGTCTCAAAACAGCGATAAGATCTGGACCGTCCATCTGAGGGACAGGTGTCAGAGATCAAGCGCCATCAGCGTTTGACGCATCGGGAAATTGGAGTTCCCGAGGACAAGAGAAACGGGACAGGAGAAGTCTCAAAATCTCAACGTAATCGGGATTGTCCATTTGAGGGACGCGTGGCAATCATCTAGTGCCATCAAGGAGAACTGACAAGGATATTGCCCATCGGCAAATCGGCGATCGAAAAATCGTGAGTCCAGAGGACAAGGCGTCGGGACACCGAAAGTATCGAAATCCCGAGGAGGAATCTGGGTCGTCCATCTGCAGGGACAGGTGGCAAAAGATCAGGCGTCATCGGCGTTTTGATCATCGGGAAATCGGGTATCCCATTGACAAGAGTTCTGTGCATTTCAGAATCGCGATCCGCGAAACCCCAATGAGTGGGGGCCAGCTGTCAGCACAACAGTGAAGGAGAAAAACGGTGTAGTGGAGGCCAGCTGTCAGCGTAAGGGAGCGTCGGGATTTGGATGATCGGGAATCCCGCGAGTGTATGCACTGAGGCATCACAAACCCCGTAGCCCCGACGGGATAAGGCTACGGTCATGGGTAACGGTCACGTAGACCAGGGCTTAGCCAGGGGGGTTGAAGCTCATTGTGAATCGGAGAATCGCGAGTCACAGGGACATGTGAACCGTGACATCGCAAGTGTCTAAACTCCAATGGAGTGGTAAGACCAAGGTCACGGGAAAATGGTCATATGGACCAGAGCATAGCCGGTAGGGGCTAGAGCGTGGAAGGATCTTAAAGGTGCATCGACGGTCAGAGATTTGGGAGAGCAAGAACTCTCGACCGCAGAGTCAGCGAAAACCCGACGCCCAACAAATAGTTTCCTGTGAGGAAATTAGTAACAGTCCTGTGCAGATGCCATGAGGAAGTGAGGAAGGACCTATGGACTGGGTCATGTTGTAGCAAAGGATTCCAGCGGGAATCAAAGGAGCCGCTTCGGCTCAACAGAAGGGATTTTGAACGATCCTGTGAGCAGGAGGTCAGGTGAGAGACCCTGCGGGGTAAGAAGGACCTCGCCTGCATCAGAACTCATTTCTGGTCATTTGGGTCCCATCATCCACTCATTTTTTAGTGACACATGTCACTCGCCTTATGTGACACATCAATAGTCGTGACATCATATGACATCAGGCCACCACATCACTTCGCAGCATTGTCACTTCAGAGATTTTGATGCTCTACACTCTGAAGCCTCCGAATGTCGAAGTTCCAAAGTATCTCACCCACATTTATTGCATATTTGAAATGTTTAAAAGGGGGCGCCAAACCAGGAACGAGGGAACTACATGTTCAGACTCTAGAAAAGCGCAACATGACTTGCTTATGTCCTCAAAAATACAAGTGGGGGAAATACATGGCCACACTTCCAGTTGTCTCTAGTGGCCTCCAACAGCGCGTGTGCATTCCATGATTGATACAGAATTCAGTTCTGTCACTCTTGGTCATTTATGTACGATCTTAGTTTTCTCTAGCGCATGCATTAGTCCAGTTTCATTGCTAGTAGAGGTTTTCAATTGTTTAGTTCAAGAATTTTTTAGTTTAAAGGTAAAGGCATAATAAGTGGTCCTTTATGTGTGATAAGAACCACTGCTTTTTGTTAAGTCAAGTTTGGAGTATTCATTAACATACTCCAGCAATTTGTTTTAGTTCATTTAATAGGTTGTTTTACAGCTAAGGTGTAGATCTAAGCCTCAGTTCCACACTGGTCGAGGGCCTTTGCATTTATGATAAATATGCAGTTTATGTATGTTTTGAGGGGGGGGGGAGTTTTTTGGGGAAACGAGATCAATACAACAACCGGTTGGACCCATTTTGCACGTGGACTAAAGATCTCTACCTAGTGAAGATACTTTTGTTGATAGTGTGTTTGTGTCCAAATTCGTATGTGTTTCTTATCTTGAAGGCATTTTTTATTTGTGTGAAGTACATTATTTTCCTTCAGATATTGTATAACTTGTCTTTATTAATTTGCAACCTATGATAACATCTATGCTTTGATGAATATTTATTTTTATCGCAACCTGTGGGAGTAATTATTTTTTTGATACATGTTTAATGTCTTGAAATGATATTTTAAGTATTGAACTTCTTTCATTAGATTATTCATTGAATGGTTTGTTGTTTCCCTTTATTTTTACCTCTATTATTTCACTTGTCTGTCATTAGTGTGACACCATCCAAGGAGGACCCTCATCCTTATTGTTTTTCGACCCAACCATGCTCTTGTCTTGGTAAAACACACCCTCTAACTGACCAAAAAAAATTAAGAAACCAACCATTCTAAACTTGAGGTGGCCTAGATATTCCCTTTAGCAGTCGAATGCAGACTTTAGGACCAACAACCACCACTAGATAAGTAAAACTACATTTAAAATCATTCATAAACAATATACATAAGATCAAGTGAGACCACTTACTCAAAACATTGATTCATATTCAATACCCTATCCAAAATAATCCATGAAATTCGTAAAGCAATCCACAAGACATCATCCTCAAGAAGTCATTCTAGTTATCCATCCATAGCACACATATAGAAAAGAAGAAGTAGACAGGTAATGTTCTCCACAAGTTCTATAAATGAGTTACAAATGAGAGGTTCTTCTCTTTTTATATCAATATATATAGCAACCATCTCAATATAAAAATAATATTCTCATATCTTTTAACCTAAGAAAATATAAAATACCATTATCTATGTACAAACCGTAGAGATATGGTCAAAAATACATAAACTACGAGGTGGTTATGTCATCTACACAATAATATCCATGATGCATAAGTGAATGAGTCGAAAGACCTCAAATATTATCCCAAAATCAATTAAACTCTCCTCAAGTGCCAATTCGTCCTCCTCAATATGTGGAATGACCTCCTCAAAAGCCTCAATGACCTCCTTTGAAGGTGTCCCATGAGTGTTCAAAATTTCAACAGTGATCTTCTCACAACATATTTTAAAAGCACCATAATTGTGTCAAATTTTCCCACGTTTATATTATGACCATATTTCATAAATATCATGACCATTTTGCATCTAATGGAATTGATCTAGCAAAATTATAGACAGTCTGATAAAATATAACTTCCCCTGAAGTTGGTCTCCCTCAAAATACGTGCTAAAATCTCCTCAAGGTGTGCAATATCCTCCTCAATGTCTTTCAAGAATCAAAACACTCTATGTAATTCATTTGAATGATACATGAAAGGTACAACATCCAAAGCAAATCTCCAAGGACCCGAAGAAGTCATTGATCCCGAGGCATGTACACAAATCCAATGCAACATAAAAAGTGAGTCATGTCAAATGTAAATACCATTAGGTCGATCATGTTAAATATCATATTCTAACTTCAAAATAACTCATAGAATTCATAAAAAAAATAACTTTAGGTATGATGGGGGAATCATTAACCCCTATTACATGTGTCAACACCCAAGAAGAGAAGTAGTTCTCATGAAAACCAATCAAGAAGTATGTGTAGTTATAAATTGTATGGTTTGACGAGTAACTTCATGAGTTGCATTTCACAACCATTTGATTTTGTTTAAAATATTCATCGACATGAGTGCCTTTGAAATATGAGGGAACATTTATGCATTTCATTATCCTTTCATCGACATTGTGTCTTACTACCACTTATTTTTGTTTTTTTTGTATCTCACCTACTTTGGATTTTTACTTTCATTTTATTTCATTTAGTTCTTTTTTTAGATATGGATTTTATTACATAGGATTGGGATCCCCTAGAAAGGGGGCATTGCACATGTTTTATTTCCTTTGGTTTTGTTACTTTTCTTTTCTCTTTTTTTAATTTCCTCTTCACCTCAAGCTTATAACTATTTTAGGGTGAGGCTCTTCCCATGGGAATATGAAGCATGAACCTTTTATGTGACATATGACAACCAATATATGAATGGGAAAATGAAAATAAAGAAGGATGGAGAGATTTAAGTATGGATTGGGATATGGACATGCTAGCCTCTCAAATCCCCCCAATAGTATGACTCAAACCAAGAGTGACAACACTTATCTAGAATATGATGATGATCACCAAGGTGAAACAAGGAAAAGGAACAAATTTTGAGCATCATGATCCATTTCCCAACTCAAGCAATGATCACCACTTTCATGACAAGTACATAAAATAGTAACACCCAATACGAAGCAATGAAATATTGTAGTTCATGTATGTCAAACACCATAATCATCAAATGCGAGTGATTTGAGAAAAACATGGGAAGCATCTATGGTCAACTATCTATGGATAACCATGGATATCATCTTGTGGAACTACTGTCTGTGACAAAAATAACAAGATAAAAATCTCTTCTAGATACCCCTAAATGTCAGCGAGTAAGAGGAATAATTTGAAGCAAAACTTGCAACTACCAATATCTCTTTGGATGTTGAATTTGATGGCCTGACAAGAATTCATAAGAAATAAGTACATAGATGGCTCACCAATTTTGTCATAGACAATGTTAAATCATAATTCCATTATTAGACACCAATGGGCTAAATTAAATGGGATTGAAAGTGAAATGTTTTCACTTAGAATAAAAGAATAAATCATTGTGGGTCCCCTTAGACAATATATCAAAGTGTGTGCCAGTGAAGTTATACAAGAAACATCTAAATATTCATGAATCAATTATGGAAGTTAGGTTTTGAGAAGCCTCTGCGACATCATCAAATTATATTTAGGCAAGTTCCTTGGAGGAAGAAGGGTTAATCTTCCAACATTTTTCCTCCTCTCATTGTTGTAAGTTGGAACACCCATGACTTTTCCCTTGTTCATTTCTTCTATTGGATTTTACAATATGGTTCATATATGTTTGTATATGTTTGCATGTGGGTTTTACCATATGGTTTGTAACATTGTTTTTTGAATTGATCTCCATAGAGAACCATTAAATTTTCATTTCGTTTTTAGAATTTTTGTCTTCATTCATACCAATGGAATCGCAAGCAAGTGAGTCCTCGCAAACTCAATTGAATCATAATAAAGAAATGTTTTAAAGGTCTTTGATGACATTAGTCATATTTTTATCATCAGTTTCATCTTGCAAAGTCGTGGTTGTCTACTATACTTGTATCATATGAAAAGAGAAAAAAATGTGATTTGCGCAAATATGTTCATTATAAAATATTTATACAAATATTTATTATCTGTTATCCACATTTTTTCTAGGATTGAAACTATGTGGTCCTATCTCAAGAAGTACAATGTTTAAAATAATGCATGTGGCTTTAAGAAATATTTATATCTTCTTGAAAATAAAAGATTGTGTGGGGCTTTTCCTTTTAGCATTCACCCACCCTACTCAATAGAATTAATAAAAAGGAATTGACATTTGAGAAAGAGAAGTGTCACCTCTATAAAAATGAAGGGAGTTATGCACTTCCCCTAAGACCTTCCCCCAAATATGATCATTTTCTTGCAAGGAAAAATTTTCAACGAGGGATTAATACCTAATCAATATACAATTTTGTAGTGTGAATGGTGATTATAGTGGAAAACCAAATACACCAAGCAGGGTGAGATAGAGTTATTTATTTTGGAAGAAAGAATCAAAGAAACAACAATTTCTTCAACCAAACAAGTGGTATACTTGACACTACAATAAATAAAAGTTTTCATCCTAGACCATCAATATCAAATGAAACAAGTCTTATTTAAGTACATATTTATGATTTTGTCTCTACACACACACACACACACACATATGTGTGTGTGTGTGTGTAAAGTTTAGACAAACAAATAATCATGGCCAAAAAAGGTATGAAGTTTCATTATTGAGACTCATTGTTAGGAAAAATGATGTGGAGATGAAGAGAAGTGAAACCATGTGATGGAAAAAGTCATAAAACATTTTCAACAATTTGGAAGGGAAAACAAATAGGTTACAATAAGTCGAAGAGACCCACTACTCTCAACCATTATTTAAAGATAACTACTTGAATTTCTAGTTTTTTAAGTCCCATGAAAACGACAGGTGGAACTAACCAAGCTATAAAACCTTATTATGGAGCATTGATGATCCAGGTGGATATTGGTGGTCACACACCTCTTCCAACTGGCTCACATACAGTTTTCACCTTGGCAGTTTTTTCTAGCTTTTTGGGTCCTAAACTTTTGGGGTCGTTTTGAGGCCCTAAACAACATTTTTGGGCTCGCCACAGGAAAACTATTAATGGAGTTGGAGTGTGACAGAAACATGTCTATTCCTCAGATATACCTTTTCAATGGGCTATCGTGTGCCTAAAACAGAGATCATATGCAAAAGTTACGACCTCGGGAAGTTGATGTACTAACTTACCCCATTGGGGCCCACGTGATTTTTGGCACTTTATCTCCTAGGGTTAGTTTTTTGGATGTCTATGGTTTTCGTGTTACTTATTGATGCTAAAAAGGATTGGAGGCCTCATTTTAATGTGCTTAGGTGAATGTGCATAGCCACCGCATCTCTTCTTAGAGATTATCTACCACCATTCGAGAAAGATTGTTTCATTTTTCATTTTACAGTTTCAACAGATTTCTTTATTGAATAGAAGTTAATTTTCATTGTATCTATGTTATTGGTCTTTGTATCTCTCTGTTAATGTTATATATATATATATATATATATATAT